>JASTWF010000044.1:1313502-1407585 GCA_030390025.1 Squalus acanthias
ACTGGGGTACAGTACTGGTTGATATAGGTCTTTCTCTGTATATCACTGGGGTACAGTACTGGTAGGTACAAGTCAGTCACAGTAAAACACTCGGGTACAGTACTGGTGCGTACAGGTCAGTCACTGTATAACACTGGGGTACAGTACTGGTGGGTAAAGGTCTGTCACTGGAAAACACTGGGGTACCGTACTGGTGGATGCAGGTCTGTCTCTGTATAACACTGGGGTACAGTACTGGCGGGTAGTGGTCTGTATCTGTATAACACTGGCGTACAGTACTTGTGGGTACAGGTCTGTCAGTGTATAACACTGGAGTACAGTACTGGTGGGTACAGGTCTGTCACTTTATAACACTGGGGTCCAGTACTGATGGGTGAAGGTCTGTCGCTGTATAACACTTGTGTACTCTATTGGTAGGTACAGTTCTGTCACTGTATAACACTAGAGTACAGTACTGGTGGGTACAGGTCTGTCACGTAATAACACTGGGTACTGTACTGGTGTGTACAGGTCTGTCACTGTATAACACTGGGGTACAATACAGGTGGGTACAGGCCTGTCACTGTATAACACTGGTGTACCGTACTGGTGGGTACAGGTCTGTGACTGTTTAACACTGGGGTACAGTACTGGTGTGTACTGGTCTGTCACTGTATAACACTGGGGTACAGTACTGGTGGGTGCAGATCTGTCACTGTATGACACTGGGGTACAGTACTGGTGTGTACTGGTCTGTCACTGTATAACACTGGGGTACAGTACTGGTGGGTACAGATCTGTGACTGTATAACACTGGGGTACATTACTGGTGGGTACAGGTCTGTCCCTGTATATCACTGGGTACAGTACTGTTGGTACAGTTCTGTCACTGTTTAGCACTGGGGTACAGTACTGGTGTGTACTGGTCTGTCACTGTATAACACTGGGGTACAGTACTGGTGGGTGCAGATCTGTCACTGTATAACACTGAGGTACAGTACTGGTGTGTACTGGTCTGTCACTGTATAACACTGGGGTACAGTAATGGTGCATACTGGTCTGTCACTGTATAACACTGGGGTACAGTACTGGTGGGTACAGGCCTGTGACTGTATAACACTGGGGTACATTACTGGTGGGTACAGGTCTGTCACTGTATAACACTGGGGTACAGTACTGGTGGGTACAGGTCTATCACGTAATAACACTGGGTACAGTACTGGTGGGTACAGGTCTGTCATTGTATAACACTGGGGTACAGAACTGGTGACTACAGGTCTGTCACTGTATAACACTGGAGTACAGTACTGGTGGGTACAGGTCTGTCACTGTATAACACTGGGGTACAGTACTGTTGGTTCAGTTCTGTCACTGTATAACACTGGGGTACAGTACTGGTGTGTACTGGTCTGTCACTGTATAACACTGGGGTACAGTACTGGTGTGTACTGGTCTGTCACTGTATAACACTGGGGTACAGTACTGGTGGGTACAGGACTGTGACTGTATAACACTGGGGTACATTACTGGTGGGTACAGGTCTGTCACTGTATAACACTGGGGTACAGTACTGGTGGGTACAGGTCTATCACGTAATAACACTGGGTACAGTACTGGTGGGTACAGGTCTGTCACTGTATAACACTGGGGTACAGTACTGGTGGGTACAGGTCTGTCAATCTATAACACTGGGGTACAGTACTGGTGGGTACAGGTATGTCAATCTATAACACTGGGGTACAGTACTGGTGGGTACAGGTCTGTCATTGTATAACACTGGGTTGCAGTACTAGTGGGTACTGGTCTGTCACAGTATAACACTAGGGTACAGTACTGGTGGGTACAGGTCTGTCACTGTATAACACGGGTACAGTACTGGTGGGTACAGGTCTGTCACTGTATAACACTGGGGTACAGTACTGGTTGATATAGGTCTTTCTCTGTATAACACTGGGGTACAGTACTGGTAGGTACAAGTCAGTCACAGTAAAACACTCGGGTACAGTACTGGTGCGTACAGGTCAGTCACTGTATAACACTGGGGTACAGTACTGGTGGGCACAGGTCTGTCAATCTATAACACTGGGGTACAGTACTGGTGGGTACAGATCAGTCAATCTATAACACTGGGGTACAGTACTGGTGGGTACAGGTCTGTCACTGGAAAACACTGGGGTACCGTACTGGTGGATGCAGGTCTGTCTCTGTATAACACTGGGGTACAGTACTGGCGGGTAGTGGTCTGTATCTGTATAACACTGGCGTACAGTACTTGTGGGTACAGGTCTGTCAGTGTATAACACTGGAGTACAGTACTGGTGGGTACAGGTCTGTCACTTTATAACACTGGGGTCCAGTACTGATGGGTGAAGGTCTGTCGCTGTATAACACTTGTGTACTCTATTGGTGGGTACAGTTCTGTCACTGTATAACACTAGAGTACAGTACTGGTGGGTACAGGTCTGTCACGTAATAACACTGGGTACAGTACTGGTGTGTACAGGTCTGTCACTGTATAACACTGGGGTACAATACAGGTGGGTACAGGCCTGTCACTGTATAACACTGGTGTACCGTACTGGTGGGTACAGGTCTGTGACTGTTTAACACTGGGGTACAGTACTGGTGTGTACTGGTCTGTCACTGTATAACACTGTGGTACAGTACTGGTGGGTGCAGATCTGTCACTGTATGACACTGGGGTACAGTACTGGTGTGTACTGGTCTGTCACTGTATAACACTGGGGTACAGTACTGGTGGGTACAGATCTGTCACTGTATGACACTGGGGTACAGTACTGGTGTGTACTGGTCTGTCACTGTATAACACTGGGGTACAGTACTGGTGGGTACAGATCTGTGACTGTATAACACTGGGGTACATTACTGGTGGGTACAGGTCTGTCCCTGTATATCACTGGGGTACAGTACTGTTGGTACAGTTCTGTCACTGTTTAGCACTGGGGTACAGTACTGGTGTGTACTGGTCTGTCACTGTATAACACTGGGGTACAGTACTGGTGGGTGCAGATCTGTCACTGTATAACACTGAGGTACAGTACTGGTGTGTACTGGTCTGTCACTGTATAACACTGGGGTACAGTACTGGTGCATACTGGTCTGTCACTGTATAACACTGGGGTACAGTACTGGTGGGTACAGGCCTGTGACTGTATAACACTGGGGTACATTACTGGTGGGTACAGGTCTGTCACTGTATAACACTGGGGTACAGTACTGGTGGGTACAGGTCTATCACGTAATAACACTGGGTACAGTACTGGTGGGTACAGGTCTGTCACTGTATAACACTGGGGTACAGTACTGGTGGGCACAGGTCTGTCAATCTATAACACTGGGGTACAGTACTGGTGGGTACAGATCTGTCAATCTATAACACTGGGGTACAGTACTGGTGGGTACAGGTCTGTCATTGTATAACACTGGGTTGCAGTACTCGTGGGTACTGGTCTGTCACAGTATAACACTAGGGTACAGTACTGGTGGGTACAGGTCTGTCACTGTATAACACGGGTACAGTCCTGGTGGGTACAGGTCTGTCACTGTATAACACTGGGGTACAGTACTGGTTGATATAGGTCTTTCTCTGTATATCACTGGGGTACAGTACTGGTAGGTACAAGTCAGTCACAGTAAAACACTCGGGTACAGTACTGGTGCGTACAGGTCAGTCACTGTATAACACTGGGGTACAGTACTGGTGGGTAAAGGTCTGTCACTGGAAAACACTGGGTTACCGTACTGGTGGATGCAGGTCTGTCTCTGTATAACACTGGGGTACAGTACTGGCGGGTAGTGGTCTGTATCTGTATAACACTGGCGTACAGTACTTGTGGGTACAGGTCAGTCACTGTATAACACTGGGGTACAGTACTGCTGGGTAAAGGCCTGTCACTGTATAACACTGTTGTACAGTACTGGTGGATACACGTCTGTCACTGTATAACACTGTGGTACAGTACTGCTGGGTACAGGCCTGTCACTGTATAACACTGGGGTACAATACAGGTGGGTACAGGCCTGTCACTGTATAACACTGGTGTACCGTACTGGTGGGTACAGGTCTGTGACTGTTTAACACTGGGGTACAGTACTGGTGGGTACTGGTCTGTCACTGTATAACACTGGGGTACAGTACTGGTGTGTACTGGTCTGTCAGTTTATAACACTGGGGTACAGTACTGGTGGGTACAGATCTGTCACTGTATAACACTGGGGTACAGTACAGTTGGGTACAGGTCTGTCATAGTATAACATTGGGGTGCAGAACTGGTGGCTACAGGTCTGTCACTGGATAACACTGGAGTACAGTACTGGTGGGTACAGGTCTGTCACTGTATAACACGGGTACAGTACTGGTGGGTACAGGTCTGTCACTGTAGAACACTGGGGTACAATACTGGTTGATATAGGTCTTTCTCTGTATAACACTGGGGTACACTACTGGTAGGTACAAGTCAGTCACAGTAAAACACTCGGGTGCAGTACTGGTGCGTACAGGTCTGTCACTGTATAACACTGGGGTACAGTACTGGTGGGTAAAGGTCTGTCACTGTATAACACTGGGGTACCGTACTGGAGGATGCAGGTCTGTCTCTGTATAACACTGGGGTACAGTACTTGCGGGTACTGGTCTGTATCTGTATAACACTGGCGTACAGTACTTGTGGGTACAGGTCTGTCACTGTATAAGACTGGGGTACAGTATTGGTGGGTACAGGTCTGTCACTGTATAACACTGGGGTACAGTACAGGTGGGTACAGTTCTGTCATAGTATAACACTGGGCACAGTACTGGTGGGTACTGGTCTGTCACTGCATATCACTTGTGTACTCTATTGGTGGGTACAGGTCTGTCACTGTATAACACTGGGGTACAGTACTGATGGGTACAGGTCTCTCACTGTATAACATTGGGGTACAGTACTGGTGGGTACAGGTCTGTCACTGTATAACATTGGGGTACAGCACTGGTGGGTACAGGTCTGCCACTGTATAACACTGGGGTACAGTACTAGTGGGCGCAGGACTGTCACAGTATAACACTGGGGAACAGTACAGATGGGTACAGGCCTGTCACTGTCTAGCACTGGGGTACAGTACTGGTGGGTACAAGTCAGTCACTGTATAACACTGTGGTACAGTACTGGCGGGTACAGGTCTGTCACAGAAGAACACTGGGGTACAGTACTGTTGGGTACATGTCTGTCACTGTATAACACTAGGGTATAGTAGTGGTGGGTACAGGTCTGTCACTGTATAACACTGTGGTACATTACTGGTGGTACAGGTCTGTCACTGTATAACACTGTGGTACAGTACTGTTGGCACAGGTCTGTCACTTTATAAAACTGGGAAACAGTACTGATGGGTGAAGGTCTGTCACTGTATAACACTGGGGTACAGTACTGGTGGGTACAGGTCTGTCACTGTATAACACTGGGGTACAGTACTGGTGGGTACAGGTCTGTCAATCTGTAACACTGGGGTACAGTACTGGTGGGTACAGATCTGTCAATCTATAACACTGGGGTACAGGACTGGTGGGTTCAGGTCTGTTACTCTATAACACTGGGGTACAGAACTGGTCGGTACAGGTCTGTCAATCTATAACACTGAGGTACAGTACTGGTGGGTACAGATCTGTCAATCTATAACACTGGGGTACAGTACTGGTGGGTACAGGTCTGTCAATCTATAACACTGGGGTACAGGACTGGTGGGTTCAGGTCTGTCACTGTATAACACTGGGGTACAGTACTGGTGGGTACAGGTCTGTCACTGTATAACACTGGGGTACAGTACTGGTGGGTACAGGTCTGTCACTGTATAACACTGGAGTACAGTACTGTTGGGTACAGGTCTGTCACTGTATATCACTGGGGTACAGTACTGGTGGGTACAGGTCTATCACGTAATAACACTGGGTACAGTACTGGTGGGTACAGGTCTGTCACTGTATATCACTGGGTTACAGTACTGGTGGGTACAGGTCTGTCAATCTATAACACTGGGGTACAGTACTGGTGGGTACAGGTCTGTCAATCTATAACACTGGGGTACAGTACTAGTGGGTACAGATCTGTCATAGTATAACACTGGGTTACAGTACTAGTGGGTACTGGTCTGTCACTGTATAACACTAGGGTACAGTACTAGTGAGTATAGGTCTGTCACAGTATAACACTAGGGTACAGTACTGGTGGGTACAGGTCTGTCACTGTATAACACTGGCGTACAGTACTGGTGGGTACAGGTCTGTCACTTTATAACACTGGGGTGCAGTACAGTTGGGTACAGGTCTGTCATAGTATAACATTGGGGTACAGAACTGGTGGCTACAGGTCTGTCACTGTATAACACTGGAGTACAGTACTGTTGCGTACAGGTCTGTCACTGTATAACACTGGGGTACAGTACTGTTGGTACAGTTCTGTCACTGTTTAGCACTGGGGTACAGTACTGGTGTGTACTGGTCTGTCACTGTATAACACTGGGGTACAGTACTGGTGTGTACTGGTCTGTCACTGTATAACACTGGGGTACAGTACTGGTGTGTACTGGTCTGTCACTGTATAACACTGGGGTACAGTACTGGTGGGTGCAGATCTGTCACTGTATAACACTGGGGTACAGTACTGGTGTGTACTGGTCTGTCACTGTATAACACTGGGGTACAGTACTGGTGTGTACTGGTCTGTCACTGTATAACACTGGGGTACAGTACTGGTGGGTACAGGCCTGTGACTGTATAACACTGGGGTACATTACTGGTGGGTACAGGTCTGTCACTGTATAACACTGGGGTACAGTACTGGTGGGTACAGGTCTATCACGTAATAACACTGGGTACAGTACTGGTGGGTACAGGTCTGTCACTGTATAACACTGGGGTACAGTACTGGTGGGTACAGGTCTGTCAATCTATAACACTGGGGTACAGTACTGGTGGGTACAGGTCTGTCAATCTATAACACTGGGGTACAGTACTAGTGGGTACAGATCTGTCATAGAATAACACTGGGGTACAGTACTGTTGGTACAGTTCTGTCACTGTTTAGCACTGGGGTACAGTACTGGTGTGTACTGGTCTGTCACTGTATAACACTGGGGTACAGTACTGGTGAGTATAGGTCTGTCACAGTATAACACTAGGGTACAGTACTGGTGGGTACAGGTCTGTCACTGTATAACACGGGTACAGTACTGGTGGGTTCAGGTCTGTCACTGTATAACACTGGGGTACAGTACTGGTTGATATAGGTCTTTCTCTGTATAACACTGGGGTACAGTACTGGTAGGTACAAGTCAGTCACAGTAAAACACTCGGGTACAGTACTGGTGGGTAGTGGTCTGTATCTGTATAACACTGGGGTACAGTACTGGTAGGTACAGGTCTGTCACTGTATAACACTGGGGTACAGTACTGGTGGGTACAGGTCTGTCACTGTATAACACTGGCGTACATGACTTGTGGGTACAGGTCTGTCAGTGTATAACACTGGAGTACAGTACTGGTGGGTACAGGTCTGTCACTTTATAACACTGGGGTCCAGTACTGATGGGTGAAGGTCTGTCACTGTATAACACTAGAGTACAGTACTGGTGGGTACAGATCTGTCACGTAATAACACTGGGGTACAATACAGGTGGGTACAGGCCTGTCACTGTATAACACTGGTGTACCGTACTGGTGGGTACAGGTCTGTGACTGTATAACACTGGGGTACAGTACTGGTGTGTACAGGTCTGTCCCTGTATATCACTGGGGTACAGTACTGGTGGGTACAGGTCTGTCACTGTATAACACTGGTGTACCGTACTGGTGGGTACAGGTCTGTGACTGTATAACACTGGGGTACAGTACTGGTGGGTACAGGTCTGTCCCTGTATATCACTGGGGTACAGTACTGGTGGGTACAGGTCTGTCACTGTATAACACTGGGGTACAGTACTGGTGGGTACAGGTCTGTCAATCTATAACACTGGGGTACAGTACTGGTGGGTACAGGTCCGTCACGTAATAACACTGGGTACAGTACTGGTGTGTACAGGTCTGTCACTGTATAACACTGGGGTACAATACAGGTGGGTACAGGCCTGTCACTGTATAACACTGGTGTACCGTACTGGTGGGTACAGGTCTGTGACTGTTTAACACTGGGGTACAGTACTGGTGTGTACTGGTCTGTCACTGTATAACACTGGGGTACAGTACTGGTGGGTGCAGATCTGTCACTGTATAACACTGGGGTACAGTACTGGTGTGTACTGGTCTGTCACTGTATAACACTGGGGTACAGTACTGGTGGGTACAGATCTGTGACTGTATAACACTGGGGTACATTACTGGTGGGTACAGGTCTGTCCCTGTATATCACTGGGGTACAGTACTGGTGGGTACAGGTCTGTCACTGTATAACACTGGGGTACAGTACTGGTGGGTACAGGTCTGTCAATCTATAACACTGGGGTACAGTACTGGTGGGTACAGATCTGTCAATCTATAACACTGGGGTACAGTACTGGTGGGTACAGATCTGTCAATCTATAACACTGGGGTACAGTACTGGTGGGTACAGGTCTGTCAATCTATAACACTGGGCTACAGTACTGGTGGGTACAGGTCTGTCAATCTATTACACTGGGGTACAGTACTAGTGGGTACAGATCTGTCATAGTATAACACTGGGTTACAGTACTAGTGGGTACTGGTCTGTCACTGTATAACACTAGGGTACAGTACTAGTGAGTATAGGTCTGTCACAGTATAACACTAGGGTACAGTACTGGTGGGTACAGGTCTGTCACTGTATAACACTGGGGTACAGTACTGGTTGATATAGGTCTTTCTCTGTATAACACTGGGGTACAGTACTGGTAGGTACAAGTCAGTCACAGTAAAACACTCGGGTACAGTACTGGTGCGTACAGGTCAGTCACTGTATAACACTGGGGTACAGTACTGGTGGGTAAAGGTCTGTCACTGGAAAACACTGGGGTACCGTACTGGTGGATGCAGGTCTGTCTCTGTATAACACTGGGGTACAGTACTGGCGGGTAGTGGTCTGTATCTGTATAACACTGGCGTACAGTACTTGTGGGTACAGGTCTGTCAGTGTATAACACTGGAGTACAGTACTGGTGGGTACAGGTCTGTCACTTTATAACACTGGGGTCCAGTACTGATGGGTGAAGGTCTGTCGCTGTATAACACTTGTGTACTCTATTGGTGGGTACAGGTCTGTCACTGTATAACACTAGAGTACAGTACTGGTGGGTACAGGTCCGTCACGTAATAACACTGGGTACAGTACTGGTGTGTACAGGTCTGTCACTGTATAACACTGGGGTACAATACAGGTGGGTACAGGCCTGTCACTGTATAACACTGGTGTACCGTACTGGTGGGTACAGGTCTGTGACTGTTTAACACTGGGGTACAGTACTGGTGTGTACTGGTCTGTCACTGTATAACACTGGGGTACAGTACTGGTGGGTGCAGATCTGTCACTGTATAACACTGGGGTACAGTACTGGTGTGTACTGGTCTGTCACTGTATAACACTGGGGTACAGTACAGGTGGGTACAGATCTGTGACTGTATAACACTGGGGTACATTACTGGTGGGTACAGGTCTGTCCCTGTATATCACTGGGGTACAGTACTGGTGGGTACAGGTCTGTCACTGTATAACACTGGGGTACAGTACTGGTGGGTACAGGTCTGTCAATCTATAACACTGGGGTACAGTACTGGTGGGTACAGATCTGTCAATCTATAACACTGGGGTACAGTACTGGTGGGTACAGGTCTGTCATTGTATAACACTGGGGTACAGTACTGGTGGGTACAGGTCTGTCAATCTATAACACTGGGTTACAGTACTAGTGGGTACTGGTCTGTCACAGTATAACAGTTGGGTACAGTACTGGTGGGTACAGGTCAGTCACTGTATAACACTGGGGTACAGTACTGCTGGGTACAGGCCTGTCACTGTATAACACTGGGGTACAGTACAGGTGGGTACAGGTCTGTCACTGTATAACACTGTTGTACAGTACTGGTGGATACACGTCTGTCACTGTATAACACTGTGGTACAGTACTGCTGGGTACAGGCCTGTCACTGTATAACACTGGGGTACTATACAGGTTGGTACAGGCCTGTCACTGTATAACACTGGTGTACCGTACTGGTGAGTACAGGTCTGTGACTGTTTAACACTGGGGTACAGTACTGGTGGATACTGGTCTGTCACTGTATAACACTGGGGTACAGTACTGGTGTGTACTGGTCTGTCAGTTTATAACACTGGGGTACAGTACTGGTGTGTACTGGTCTGTCAGTTTATAACACTGGGGTACAGTACTGGTGGGTACAGATCTGTCACTGTATAACACTGGGGTACAGTACAGTTGGGTACAGGTCTGTCATAGTATAACATTGGGGTACAGAACTGGTGGCTAGAGGTCTGTCACTGGATAACACTGGAGTACAGTACTGGTGGGTACAGGTCTGTCACTGTATAACACGGGTGCAGTACTGGTGGGTACAGGTCTGTCACTGTATAACACTGGGGTACAGTACTGGTTGATATAGGTCTTTCTCTGTATAACACTGGGGTGCAGTACTGGTAGGTACAAGTCAGTCACAGTAAAACACTCGGGTGCAGTACTGGTGCGTACAGGTCTGTCACTGTATAACACTGGGGTACAGTACTGGTGGGTAAAGGTCTGTCACTGTATAACACTGGGGTACCGTACTGGTGGATGCAGGTCTGTCTCTGTATAACACTGGGGTACAGTACTTGCGGGTACTGGTCTGTATCTGTATAACACTGGCGTACAGTACTTGTGGGTACAGGTCTGTCACTGTATAACACTGGGGTACAGTATTGGTGGGTACAGGTCTGTCACTGTATAACACTGGGGTACAGTACAGGTTGGTACAGGTCTGTCATAGTATAACACTGGGCACAGTACTGGTGGGTACTGGTCTGTCACTGCATATCACTTGTGTACTCTATTGGTGGGTACAGGTCTGTCACTGTATAACACTGGGGTACAGTACTGGTGGGTACAGGTCTGTCACTGTGTAACACTGGGGTACAGTACTGGTGGGTACAGGTCTGTCACTGTATAACACTGGGGTACAGTACTGGTGGGTACAGGTCTGTCACTGTATAACATTGGGGTACAGTACTGGTGGGTACAGGTCTGTCACTGTATAACATTGGGGTACAGCACTGGTGGGTACAGGTCTGTCACTGTATAACACTGGGGTACAGTACTAGTGGGTGCAGGACTGTCACAGTATTACACTGGGGAACAGTACAGATGGGTACAGGCCTGTCACTGTATATCACTGGGGTACAGTACTGGTGGGTACAAGTCAGTCACTGTATAACACTGTGGTACAGTACTGGCGGGTACAGGTCTGTCACAGAAGAACACTGGGGTACAGTACTGTTGGGTACATGTCTGTCACTGTATAACACTAGGTTACAGTACTGGTGGGTACAGGTCTGTCACTGTATAACACTGTGGTACATTACTGGTGGTACAGGTCTGTCACTGTATAACACTGGGGTACAGTACTGTTGGTACAGGTCTGTCACTTTATAAAACTGGGAAACAGTACTGATGGGTGAAGGTCTGTCACTGTATAACACTGGGGTACAGTACTGGTGGGTACAGGTCTGTCACTGTATAACACTGGGGTACAGTACTGGTGGGTACAGGTCTGTCACTGTATAACACTGGGGTGCAGTACAGATTGGTACAGGTCTGTCATTGTATAAAACTGGGGTACATTACTGGTGGGTACAGGTCTGTCACTGTATAACACTGGGGTACAATACTGGTGTGTACATATCTGTCACTGTATAACACTGGGTACAGTACTGGTGGGCACAGGTCTGTAATTGTATAACACTGGGGTACAGTACCGGTGGGTACAGGTCTGTCACTGTATAACACTGGGGTACAGTACTGGTGGGTTCGTCTGCGACTGTATAACACTGAGGTACAGTACTGGTGGGTACAGGTCTGTCAATCTATAACACTGGGGTACAGTACTGGTGGGTACAGGCCTGTCACTGTATAACATTGGGGTACAATACTGGTGGGTACAGGCCTGTCACTGTATAACACTGGTGTACAGTACTGGTGGGCACAGGTCTGTCACTGTATAACACTGGGGTACAGTACCGGTGGGTACAGGTCTGTCACTGTATAACACTTGGGTACAGTACCGGTGGGTACAGGTTTGTCACTGTATAACACTGGGGTACAGTACTGGTGGGTACAGGTCTGTGAATGTGTAACACTGGGGTAATGTGATGGTGGGTACAGGTCTGTCACTGTATAACACTGGGGTAAAGTACTGCTGGGTACAGGTCTGTCAATTGTAGAATTCGCAATATATCGCGATTTTATTAATAAGGAGAAAAACACATAGTTTCGTTCGGGCAGCTTTTGTTTCAGCGGAGTGCTGTCGGGTTTTCGGGGTGGACACAGGCGGCTGTGGAATGGCCGCCGCACCTCGTGGCAGAACATTCTAGACTTTTCAACGGGCAGACAAGATGGCGTTCCGGTAGGCATTTGTGCGGGATCGATTGGGACTCAGCACATTGAAGATGGTGCACGGGACGTCATGGGTTTACAGTATACACATGAATGCTGGGGTCGGTCTCCCAGGTACGAATAGAGGCTATTGTGCCAGGTGGTCGGGAGCCCATCCAGAGACATTGATATGTGGAATCCCGGCGACTCTACGATGGGAGAGCCGTTGGCGGGTGGTTGCGGGGGACACTTGGGGGCCCCGGGACCCCTCCGGGGAGAGCGCCGACCGATTGGACAGTGGGAGAGATGTTGACAGGTGCTCAGACGTTTGCGAGTAGCCCCGAGGCCCATTGGGGCGGGGATCGCCCTTTGCAGGACGTTTGGGCGCCGGACCCTGGCAAGGGAAGGGACATTGGGGTTGGGCGGGAAACGGAAGATTTTGCACTGTAGTTGCGGGCTCCAAACCGTCCATCTTTCTCTTATTCGGTTGACTCTTATCCTCGTGGCTGCTCCTGTGCTCTTGACTCTTATTCGGTTGACTCTTATCCTCGTGGCTGCTCCTGTGCTCTTGACTCGCCGTCTTGTTCCTGCTTGCCTCGTGTCTCTTTTCAAAAGACTGTTGAACTTTACGATCCGCTCGAATCTACCTCGTGTCGTGTCGCGAAGACCTGTGTAGAACTGGGCTCTGAAGCCTTGAAGCGGGCGCACCATTCCGATAAGTCGGTAAACGGTGTTGGAACCGAAGGCCCGAGATGAGATGAGATGAGATGAGATGAGATGAGATGAGAAGAGAAGAAGACCATACTTATCGCCACGGTCAGTAAGCCCCGACCGCGCCTGTAGGTCGAATAGACATTTTCCTTGCCAGGAAGACTTCTTTGAGTTCTACAGAACTGACACAGGAAGACTCTTCTTCGAGTTTTATCGAACCGGTGTGAGGGCACAGGAAGACTCTTTTTTGAGTAGAGTCGGAACTCCGAGGACAACACAGATCTTCATGACAGCAGACGTTCCAGCCTGCTAGCCGGAGCAGAAACGAGTAAACAAGTGGGGCCAGGAGACCCCCTGATCGACACGTGGGCGCTGCGGTGAAAAACATCCGATCAGAGTTTTCGGAATTCTCCGAGTTATCACGAGTGGTGAGCATGAGTCTCGAATCCTACGAATCTAGCTTAGGACAGATATTGATAGGGGAGGGTTTCAAGTATTAAGGATAATTGTAATGTGTGCCCCCATTTACGATGTGTCGTTCGTTCCTCGTTTCCCCGAAATTAGTTACATAACTGCGTGTAAGATTGTACTGTCATTAATCTGTGCTTATGACATGTATTTCGTAATCTTAAGTATTATGCAATAAAGATTTTCCATTTCGTACCATTCAACCGAGTCTACCTGAGTTTCATCTCCATTACTGCTCTCGCATCTAAGTCCAGTGTCTAGAACCATAAGGGCGAGTGGGTCGAACCACTCACAGGTGTGTCTAGTGCTCCCAGACTGGCTGGAGACCAGAACAGGCAACAAGGCCTAAACCCGCACTAGCACCCGGGCTGCACAGAGCCACACGAATCTCACAGGCTGAGAGACAAGAGCCCTTACAGAAAATGGCGACCGCGGCAGGACACTGGCAGCGAGAGGGTAGTGTGTTAGACTTTGGTGTGAATGTACGAAATGTTATGCAGGAAAAGATAGCAGATTATGTGTTCGGAAAGGTAAACCTAACTAAGAAATGGATAAGTGACCTGTTAGCGGATAAGAGTCCACTAGAGGCAGCCGAGAGGTGGACAGATAGTAAGGAACATAAAAAGACAGTCGAGAAAGCAGTCTGGTTAATGTGTTACAAAAGGCAGGTCCAGATTTCAAACCAGGTCATTACAGCGCAAACAGCTCGGATCAGGCATTTAGAGGAGGAAATGGATGAGAAAGTCTCTGGAGGGGAGTTGCTCATTAGGAATTTAAGTGCGCTGCACCAAGAACGCCAGGAAATCACCAGTCACCACAAAGCAAAAATAGATTACCTCGAGTGTCAGGTCACTGAGGCAAAGTTAAGTGAGGGCAGACTAAAGGAACGATGTGCCCGCCAAGCTGCCCAAATAAGAGCCCAGGAAGAGAGCTTAACGGGGGTTAGGGCGGCATATAAGATGGCCCTTGAGGATAAATTTCAGGGGGCCGATCATAGCGCCTGCCAAAAGGAGATAGAGCACCTTAAAAGGGCCGTGAACAAAGCGCACGGCATGGTGTGTTTTATCAGTCCGTCAGCACACCAGCCGCTAGTAGATGAGGAGTTTCAGAAATTCCCACCAAGTAAAGCAAAGGAAGTATTAGCTACTACGCCCTCCGCGCCACCCAGCTATTCGGAAACCTGGGTAAGGGAGGAAGTAGTAGAAGAAACGAAAGAGCCCACTGAGGGAGAAGTGGAAAAGGGACCGTTGTGTCCAGTTACGGGTATAAAAAGGGGCCCAAACGGGAACGGTGGGGAACCAGGGGATCTCCTCAACCAGCTTGTGTTGCCTCACAGCTCACACCAGCTGAGAGTTATGATAAATCACGTACGGAAGCTGACCGAGTCAGACGACCCTTCCGTACATTTCAGAGAAGTTGAGCAAACCGCAGCCATTAACGGCTGCGATGATGGGGAAACAGCAAAAATGCTGTTATTTTCGTTAGGCAGTTCAATCCTTCAGTGTCTCTCGGACGAGAGCAAGAGGGGAACCAAGACATATGAGGCATTAAAAAATGAGGTCCTAGAAGTGTTGGGGACGGACGATGAAGGTCCGTTTGCTAGAGTGGGACAGACAGTGCAGATGGAGGGAGAACCCCCGAAGGTTTTTGCCGACAGGCTGTGGCCAGTATATCAGCGCAGCTGTCCAGGTGCGCCAGAGCGCGACGCTGTGGACGGCGTCGGTTTAACTCATTGGCTCAGGTGTATAGTAGCCAACAGTTTGCCAGCCGTCAGAGAGCAGGCAAAAGCGTGGTTTGATCCCACTGACCCCAACATTACGGAAGAGTCGGTCTTAAATCGACTCACGGTAGGATACCGCAATATAAGGGGTATGGGAACACGTCCCCTTAAGGGAAAAGTACATGAGGTACAACCCGCAGCCCCGGCTCAAAGGGAGTGGCATCAGGAGGGTAACCGCGCCCCGCAGGCAAGTAATGCTTGTTACGGGTCTGGGAGGACAGGGCACTGGCGCAAGAACTGCAGGAACCCTTGGAAGGATTCCAGGGATAAAAATCCCGCAGCCCGAGCCCAGATGCCTGTCTCTGTTAGGGAAGCTAGTACACCCACCCC
Source organism: Squalus acanthias (assembly GCA_030390025.1). Taxonomy (NCBI): domain Eukaryota; kingdom Metazoa; phylum Chordata; class Chondrichthyes; order Squaliformes; family Squalidae; genus Squalus; species Squalus acanthias. Next base: position 1,329,359 of record JASTWF010000044.1, read on the forward strand.
TCCCGACGACCTCGAAACAGTGTTGGGAGCCATGCGCAACTTCATGAGTGCGCATGGAAAAGTGGCGGTTGCTACCGGCCCCGTAGGTGCCACAGGCCCGTCTAATAGTACCCAATGACTAGAGCCCACGCAGCCTGCCTACCTGTGTCCTTTTAAAAGACACGCACAGGAGGGGATCTCCGGTGAGGAGGCCAGGTTAAAAGAGCAGGCCTTGCGGGAGGAGAACGCCCGCTTAATAGGGAAAATAGATGGGCTGGAAGGGCAGCTTAGAGAGCAGGCCCTGCGGGAGGAGAACGCCCGCTTAATGGGAAAGTTAGACGTGCTCAGGCTAGAAGGGCAGCTTAGAGAGATAAAAGCAGCCTACAAGGGAGCCAGAAGCAGGGATTTAAACCAGTGCAAACTGTACAAGCCAGGTGCACAAGGGAAAACCACAGGGGCAAAACCTGCGAGTGGGGACTCGCAGCCCCAGGTAGGACCACAGGGCACACAGGCAGGCAATGCAGCTTGCATCAGGGGAGGAGACATCCTCGAAAATTGTGAAACATTTTTGTGGGGTTGGGAGTCAGATGAGGGAGAGTTCCCGGAACTCGAGTCAGATGAGGATAGTGATGAGGACGAGTGGGAATCGGGGAACGCAAGGGTCGCCCCCGATTCAGGTATAGGGAGGACAGGGGCTGCAGATAGAGATCCACACAGGGTGGACACCGAGGCTGCAGGTCCCGAACACAGGAGGGAGGAGCTAGGGGAGGCGGAGCCAGCCGCTGTGAGACCACAGGGCGTGACGGTGAAAACCTCAGAGCCCGAGCCGCCCACCTTGAACGTCCTGCCCTCGGGGGAGGTAGGGATTGCGAGTGAAGGGCCGCCTGCTGGGCCGAGCAGGGCGGTGCCACAAGCTGCAAGTTCCGAGGTCAGGGAGGCGGAGTCAGGGGAGGCGGAGCCAGCGACTGTGGTGGGACCACAGGTCGTCCCGGCGAAAGTCTCGAAACCCGGTCCGTCGGTCCTGGGATTCCTGCCCCCGACAACTCCTCGTAGGTCAAGTAGAGAACCCCAGCCCAGGAAGATGTGGTCATGGCCCCAGACTGCCCCAAGGTGTAGACTCAAGGTTAAGGCAGCCCAGGTAGGACCCGGTCCCATCGCAGCAGCAACAGGCTGCGGTAGATCAAAGGAAGGGGTCAGTGCAGCAACAGGCTGCGGCAGATCAAAGGAAGGGGTCAGTGCCCTCCCACCGTCGGGAAGAGCTCGCAGCAGCCTTCTCAGAATTTAAAGGGGCCGCCCTGAGAACGGGCGGCGCTGTACAGTTATAGTTTAAGTTTTAAGTTCATAGTTTAAGTTTAAGTTTCTAAGTTTAAGGTTAAGAATAAGGTTATAAGTTTATGGTTTTAAAATAAGGTTAAGTTTGTAGTTTAATTTTAACAGAAAACGGTAAAATGATGGGAGCTTTGGATAGGTCTAGTTAAAGTTTATTTAGTGAACATTGAAGTTTACGTGAGGCGAGGTCAGGGGACCCGCTCACCCTTCACAAAAGCCAGAGACTCTTGTGAGGCTGGCGACCTCATTCTATCTGATCACAGGAACCAAGGAAGGATGGAACGAATTCTAGTATTGCTCGCGGCAATCGGATGTGGATTGGCCTACCGAGGCCGCACCAAGGATGTCGTGGTGTTTGGATGCTCCGGGGACACGGCCCCCATCGCGGTGGATGGGACCGGAAGACGGGAGGCTGAGGAGACCACCACCTATTTCCACAAGGGAAGGTGGCCAGGATGGCTGGGAACAAACTCAACGGAGTATTCTAGCACATCGGGGTTTGCCTACCAAGAGACTTCTTTAATGTGCCCCAAAGTAAGGATCATCGCACCCAGAATCAGCGTCACCGTCGGCAAACGGATTTGTTTGACTTGTAATGGGAATGTCCCATTGAGCCGATGGTGGTGGCTGCGAAAGCTGAGCAAAAACATGAGGAACTCTTCGGTCGAGTGGGAACGACTGGGTAATAATACCCATCGGACAATTACGGGGACAAACAGACAAGTGAGAGTCTGTTGGGACAAATGGTGGGAACCGGATGAGGGAATTTATGTATGCATGTGGGGGTCAAAGTACGCTTGCCCCAAAGGCATCTCCATATTTTTCATTAACCAATGGCAGGATAACGGACAGGGGATGAGGTGGGATGCGAGCACCAGGGGGTGCGGAGCCCCATACTCTTCGATCCCGGTAAATGCCACTGAGCTCATTACGCGCCCACGCAAAGCCCCGCCCACGATTCCGGTGGTTCTAGCTGAAGAGGAAGGGTGCCCTAAAACTAGTAAGGGACCCGGGAATGGTTTGGTACTGGTCCCCACAGACCAGATACTATTTCAGGGGGTACATTACGCGGTGGCCTCGGTGATTTTAAATCTCACCGAGGTGCGGTTACCAGAGTGGTGCCCCAAAAAGACGGAACAGTTGTATCAGGTCCTGTTGACCAAGATGTTCAGACAATTTTACGAATTCGATTTCGCGGAAATTGATAAAACAAGTTTGTACACCGCACCACATGAAGTTTTGGATCAAGTAGGGAGGCAAAGAAGGGGTGTAGTGAACGACGTGTTCACTGCTTTTAACACGGGTACATCTGTGGTCAACGCTCTAGACAGTGTGGAGCTGCAGACCCAGATTAATGGTTTAAAGACGCAATTAAAAGACATTCTAACAGATGAGAATAAAGTGGTTGGGTCGGGTTTACACGAGATCCAAGCCATGACTCTCCATTTAAAGGAAATTATAGCAGAGTTAGAGAAACATGCAAAGACGGTAAATGCCCTGATTAGGGAAGATCGGAATGCATCCGATCAAGCTGCGCAGAACGAGGTGTGCGTGCTTTACGGGGCGTGGTTACTGGGCGAGGGCCGCAGTAATTTGGAGGATTTAAAACAAGGTTTGGTCCCGTCCTGGATAAGTAACAAACACCTGTGGGCGCTCCACCCTTTTCAGAACGCATTAAGCCCGTGCCAGCTCAGGCTAGCTTCAGAAGCATACCCAGTCCCCGTGGACTGTGGACGATCAAACCATACCATCATGGGTATAGTATTACGTATGCCGGTTTTGGGCGACACAGCAAGGCCCGCCCCGGTGTATCGGGTAGAGAACATTGGTGTCATTCAGGGGGGAGCCCACATTCGCTATGCAGCGGTTCCACCTTACGTCATCCGCTGGGAGCAAACGATGACAGGTACAGATCTCTCTGGTTGTCGTGGCAGGGGAGCACACATAATACTGTGTCCCCAGCACTTGAATGCCTTTTTAACACCACAGTGCGGGTTCAGAACGGCTGGCGCCAAGTCCATGAATTGCACCATGGAGGCAATGGCACAAGATCATGTGCCTCCGCAGGTAGCATACATCGGGGGTGGAACATATTGTGTTACCACTGCAGCGCAACACTACCAGCATGGAAACCGTAGCCGGTGTCCGGTGAGTGACAGCAGTTTCTGTTTCAAACCCAGGGCGGAAGTTCAAGTAGCACAATGGCGAATTGTCCCAATCCCTGAACCATCCACTGTTCATCTAACAGTAATAGAGAATTTCACCGACTTGCAGCGATTCGTCACGCATTTCGGATACCTCATTCCCCCTCTCCCTGAACACCTCACCAAGCTTTTAAAAGCCGTCGCGGTGTCACAGAAACATTTTTACACATTAGAACAGAAAACTGTCGAAATAGGAACAGACATTCTGGATATAGTAATTCCACCGTGGTGGAATCTGTTCACCAATATTGAAGTGCCTTCATGGATCAGAATAGCCTCCCACATTTTAGTCGTATGCCAAGTTTTTATTGTAGTGTACCTATTGATCGTACATTGTAAAAGAGGCAAACGCCTCACCAAGCATGAAAACACGGGAGAGTGGCGAGAACGTTACGTGCGCGTGCACGATGAAAGCACCGTGTAATCGGAAAATGGCGTCACTCCCGCTTGCCACGTGCGCCGCGGAAGTTTGTACTCGATCATGATTTTCAAAGACTGTAAATACGTTTGGAACTCGACATGTGTTGAGAGTTGGTGTTGGTTATTTTGGTGATGGTGTTGTCGTTAAAAATGATTGTTTGGTTTTGGGTTTTGTTTTTCCTTTCCCTGAATAAAAATATGAATATACAGGTGATACGAGAGGCATCGGCCTGGTTACGCCGGGAAGGAAAACAAGTGGTGTAAGTTTAAAGGCAAATAATGCCTACGGTGATATATAAAATGTAATTTTCTTGGGAAATAAGGACGACGCAAAGACCCTAGATAGTTTAAGTTATGGGATTCATTTTCTGGATCTGGAGAAATCGAGATAATATTGCTCACCACAATATTTTTTGATACGATAAGCGGAGTTATTCGCATCAACAGGAGGGACTGTAGAATTCGCAATATATCGCGATTTTATTAATAAGGAGAAAAACACATAGTTTCGTTCAAACATCTTTTATTTCAGCAGAATGCTGTCAGGTTTTCAAAGTGGACACAAGCAGCTGTAAAATGGCCGCCGCACCTCGTGGCAGAACATTCTAGACTTTTCAACAGGCAGACAAGATGGCGTTCCAGTAAACATTTGTGCAAGATCGATTAAGACTCAGCACATTGAAGATAATACACGAGACATCATGGGTTTACAGTATACACATAAATACTGAAATCGGTCTCCCAGGTACGAATAAAAGCTATTGTACCAAGTAATCAAGAACCCATCCAAAGACATTAATATGTAGAATCCCAACGACTCTACGATGAGAGAGCCGTTAGCGGGTAGTTACAGAAAACACTTGGAAGCCCCAAAACCCCTCCAGGGAGAACACCGACCGATTAAACAATGGGAGAAATATTAACAGGTACTCAGACATTTACGAGTAGCCCCGAAACCCATTAAAACGAAGATCACCCTATACAAGACATTTGAGCGCCAAACCCTAACAAAAGAAAAGACATTAAGGTTGGGCGGGAAACGGAAGATTTTGCACTATAATTGCAAGCTCCAAACCGTCCATCTTTCTCTTATTCGGTTGACTCTTATCCTCGTGGCTGCTCCTGTGCTCTTGACTCGCCGTCTTGTTCCTGCTTGCCTCGTGTCTCTTTTCAAAAGACTGTTGAACTTTACGATCCGCTCGAATCTACCTCGTGTCGTGTCGCGAAGACCTGTGTAGAACTGGGCTCTGAAGCCTTGAAGCGGGCGCACCATTCCGATAAGTCGGTAAACGGTGTTGGAACCGAAGGCCCGAGATGAGATGAGATGAGATGAGATGAGATGAGAAGAGAAGAAGACCATACTTATCGCCACGGTCAGTAAGCCCCGACCGCGCCTGTAGGTCGAATAGACATTTTTCCTTGCCAGGAAGACTTCTTTGAGTTCTACAGAACTGACACAGGAAGACTCTTCTTCGAGTTTTATCGCATCAGTGCGAGGGCACAGGAAGACTCTTTTTTGAGTAGAGTCGGAACTCCGAGGACAACACAGATCTTCATGACAGCAGACGTTCCAGCCTGCTAGCCGGAGCAGAAACGAGTAAACAAGTGGGGCCAGGAGACCCCCTGATCGACACGTGGGCGCTGCGGTGAAAAACATCCGATCAGAGTTTTCGGAATTCTCCGAGTTATCACGAGTGGTGAGCATGAGTCTCGAATCCTACGAATCTAGCTTAGGACAGATATTGATAGGGGAGGGTTTCAAGTATTAAGGATAATTGTAATGTGTGCCCCCATTTACGATGTGTCGTTCGTTCCTCGTTTCCCCGAAATTAGTTACATAACTGCGTGTAAGATTGTACTGTCATTAATCTGTGCTTATGACATGTATTTCGTAATCTTAAGTATTATGCAATAAAGATTTTCCATTTCGTACCATTCAACCGAGTCTACCTGAGTTTCATCTCCATTACTGCTCTCGCATCTAAGTCCAGTGTCTAGAACCGTAAGGGCGAGTGGGTCGAACCACTCACAGGTGTGTCTAGTGCTCCCAGACTGGCTGGAGACCAGAACAGGCAACAAGGCCAAAACCCGCACTAGCACCCGGGCTGCACAGAGCCACACGAATCTCACAGGCTGAGAGACAAAAACCCTTACAAATCTATAACACTGGGGTACAGTACTGGTGGGTACAGATCTGTCAATCTATAACACTGGGGTACAGTACTGGTGGGTACAGGTCTGTCATTGTATAACACTGGGGTACAGTACTGGTGGGTACAGGTCTGTCAATCTATAACACTGGGTTACAGTACTAGTGGGTACTGGTCTGTCACAGTATAACACTAGGGTACAGTACTGGTGGGTACAGGTCAGTCACTGTATAACACTGGGGTACAGTACTGCTGGGTACAGGCCTGTCACTGTATAACACTGGGGTACAGTACTGGTGGGTACAGGTCTGTCACTGTATAACACTGGGGTACAGTACAGGTGGGTACAGGTCTGTCACTGTATAACACTGTTGTACAGTACTGGTGGATACACGTCTGTCACTGTATAACACTGTGGTACAGTACTGCTGGGTACAGGCCTGTCACTGTATAACACTGGGGTACAATACAGGTGGGTACAGGCCTGTCACTGTATAACACTGGTGTACCGTACTGGTGGGTACAGGTCTGTGACTGTTTAACACTGGGGTACAGTACTGGTGGGTACTGGTCTGTCACTGTATAACACTGGGGTACAGTACTGGTGTGTACTGGTCTGTCACTTTATAACACTGGGGTACAGTACAGTTGGGTACAGGTCTGTCATAGTATAACATTGGGGTACAGAACTGGTGGCTACAGGTCTGTCGCTGGATAACACTGGAGTACAGTACTGGTGGGTACAGGTCTGTCACTGTATAACACGGGTACAGTACTGGTGGGTACAGGTCTGTCACTGTATAACACTGGGGTACAGTACTGGTTGATATAGGTCTTTCTCTGTATAACACTGGGGTACAGTACTGGTAGGTACAAGTCAGTCACAGTAAAACACTCGGGTGCAGTACTGGTGCATACAGGTCTGTCACTGTATAACACTGGGGTACAGTACTGGTGGGTAAAGGTCTGTCACTGTATAACACTGGGGTACCGTACTGGTGGATGCAGGTCTGTCTCTGTATAACACTGGGGTACAGTACTTGCGGGTACTGGTCTGTATCTGTATAACACTGGCGTACAGTACTTGTGGGTACAGGTCTGTCACTGTATAACACTGGGGTACAGTATTGGTGGGTACAGGTCTGTCACTGTATAACACTGGGGTACAGTACAGGTGGGTACAGGTCTGTCATAGTATAACACTGGGCACAGTACTGGTGGGGACTGGTCTGTCACTGCATATCACGTGTGTACTCTATTGGTGGGTACAGGTCTGTCACTGTATAACACTGGGGTACAGTACTGGTGGGTACAGGTCTGTCACTGTATAACACTGGGGTACAGTACTGGTGGGTACAGGTCTGTCACTGTATAACATTGGGGTACAGCACTGGTGGGTACAGGTCTGTCACTGTATAACACTGGGGTACAGTACTAGTGGGTGCAGGACTGTCACAGTATAACACTGGGGAACAGTACAGATGGGTACAGGCCTGTCACTGTATAGCACTGGGGTACAGTACTGGTGGGTACAAGTCAGTCACTGTATAACACTGTGGTACAGTACTGGCGGGTACAGGTCTGTCACAGAAGAACACTGGGGTACAGTACTGTTGGGTACATGTCTGTCACTGTATAACACTGTGGTACAGTACTGCTGGGTACAGGCCTGTCACTGTATAACACTGGGGTACAATACAGGTGGGTACAGCCCTGTCACTGTATAACACTGGTGTACCGTACTGGTGGGTACAGGTCTGTGACTGTTTAACACTGGGGTACAGTACTGGTGGGTACTGGTCTGTCACTGTATAACACTGGGGTACAATACTGGTGTGTACTGGTCTGTCAGTTTATAACACTGGGGTACAGTACTGGTGGGTACAGATCTGTCACTGTATAACACTGGGGTACAGTACAGTTGGGTACAGGTCTGTCATAGTATAACATTGGGGTACAGAACTGGTGGCTACAGGTCTGTCACTGGATAACACTGGAGTACAGTACTGGTGGGTACAGGTCTGTCACTGTATAACACGGGTACAGTACTGGTGGGTACAGGTCTGTCACTGTATAACACTGGGGTACAGTACTGGTTGATATAGGTCTTTCTCTGTATAACACTGGGGTACAGTACTGGTAGGTACAAGTCAGTCACAGTAAAACACTCGGGTGCAGTACTGGTGCGTACAGGTCTGTCACTGTATAACACTGGGGTACAGTACTGGTGGGTAAAGGTCTGTCACTGTATAACACTGGGGTACCGTACTGGTGGATGCAGGTCTGTCTCTGTATAACAGTGGGGTACAGTACTTGCGGGTACTGGTCTGTATCTGTATAACACTGGCGTACAGTACTTGTGGGTACAGGTCTGTCACTGTATAACACTGGGGTACAGTATTGGTGGGTACAGGTCTGTCACTGTATAACACTGGGGTACAGTACAGGTGGGTACAGGTCTGTCATAGTATAACACTGGGCACAGTACTGGTGGGTACTGGTCTGTCACTGCATATCACTTGTGTACTCTATTGGTGGGTACAGGTCAGTCACTGTATAACACTGGGGTACAGTACTGGTGGGTACAGGTCTGTCACTGTATAACACTGGGGTACAGTACTGGTGGGTACAGGTCTGTCACTGTATAACATTGGGGTAGAGTACTGGTGGGTACAGGTCTGTCACTGTATAACATTGGGGTACAGCACTGGTGGGTACAGGTCTGTCACTGTATAACACTGGGGTACAGTACTAGTGGGTGCAGGACTGTCACAGTATAACACTGGGGAACAGTACAGATGGGTACAGGCCTGTCACTGTATAGCACTGGGGTACAGTACTGGTGGGTACAAGTCAGTCACTGTATAACACTGTGGTACAGTACTGGCGGGTACAGGTCTGTCACAGAAGAACACTGGGGTACAGTACTGTTGGGTACATGTCTGTCACTGTATAACACTAGGGTACAGTACTGGTGGGTACAGGTCTGTCACTGTATAACACTGTGGTACATTACTGGTGGTACAGGTCTGTCACTGTATAACACTGTGGTACAGTACTGGTGGGTACAGGTCTCTCACTGTATAACACTGGGGTACAGTACTGGTGGGTACAGGTCTGTCACTGTATAACACTGTGGTACAGTACTGCTGGGTGAATGTCTGTCACTGTATAACACTGGGTTACAGTACTAGTGAGTACAGGTCTGTCACTGTATAACACTGGGGTGCAGTACAGATTGGTACAGGTCTGACATTGTATAAAACTGGGGTACATTACTGGTGGGTACAGGTCTGTCACTGTATAACACTGGGGTACAGTACTGGTGGGCACAGGTCTGTCATTGTATAACACTGGGGTACAGTACCGGTGGGTACAGGTCTGTCACTGTATAACACTGGGGTACAGTACTGGTGGGTTCGTCTGCGACTGTATAACACTTAGGTACAGTACTGGTGGGTACAGGTCTGTCAATCTATAACACTGGGGTACATTACTGGTGATACAGGTCTGTCACTGTATAACACTGGGGTACAGTACTGGTGGGTACAGGTCTGTCACTGTGTAACACTGGGGTACAGTACTGGTGGGTACAGGTCTGTCACTGTATAACACTGGGGTACAGTACCGCTGGGTACAGATCTGTCACTGTATAACACTGGGGTACAGTACTGGTGGGTACAGGTCTGTCACAGTAGAACACTGGGGTACAGTACAGATGGGTGCAGGTTTGTCATAGTGTAACACTTGTGTACAGTACTGGTGGGTACAAGTCTGTCACTGTATAACACTGGGGTACAGTACTGGTGGGTAAAGGTCTGTCACTGTATATCACTGCGGTACAGTACTGGTGGGTAGAGGTCTGTCCTTGTATAGCACTGGGGTACCGTCCTGGTGGGTACAGGTCTGTCACTGTATAACACTGGGGTACAGTACTGGTGGGTACAGGTCTGTCACTGTATAAAACTGGGGTACAGTACTGGTGGGTACAGATCTGTCAATCTACAACACTGGGATACAGTACTGGTGGGTACAGGTCTGTCACTGTATAACACTAGGGTACATTACAGGTGGGTACAGGTCAGTCACTGTATAACACTGGGGTACAGTACTGGTGTGTACATATCTGTCACTGTATAACACTGGGTACAGTACTGGTGGGTACAGGTCTGTCACTGTATAACACAAGGGTACAGTACCGGTGGGTACAGGTCTGTCACTGTATAACACTGGGGTACCGTCCTGGTGGGTACAGGTCTGTCACTGTATAACACTGGGGTACAGTACTGGTGGGTACAGGTCTGTCACTGTATAAAACTGGGGTACAGTACTGGTGGGTACAGATCTGTCAATCTACAACACTGGGATACAGTACTGGTGGGTACAGGTCTGTCACTGTATAACACTAGGGTACATTACAGGTGGGTACAGGTCAGTCACTGTATAACACTGGGGTACAGTACTGGTGTGTACATATCTGTCACTGTATAACACTGGGTACAGTACTGGTGGGTACAGGTCTGTCACTGTATAACACAAGGGTACAGTACCGGTGGGTACAGGTCTGTCACTGTATAACACTGGTGTACAGGGTTGGTGTGTACAAGTCTGTCACTGTATAACACTGTGGTACAGTACTGCTGGGTGAAGGTCTGTCACTGTATAACACTGGGTACAGTACTGGTGGGTACAGGTCTGTGACTGTATAACACTGGGGAACAGTACTGCTGGGTACAGGTCTGTCAATCTATAACACTGGTGTACAGTACTGGAGGGTACAGGTCTGTCACTGTATAACACTGGGGTACAGTCCTGGTGGGTACATTTGTCTCACTGAATAACACTGGGGTACAGTACTGGTGGGTGCAGGTCTGTCACTGTCTAGCACTGGGGTACAGTACCAGTGAGTACAGCTCTGTCACTGTATAACACTGGGGTACAGTACTGGTGGGTACAGGTCTGTCACTATAACACTACGGTACAATATTGGTGGTTCCATGTCTGTCACTGTATAACACCGGGGTACAGTACTGGTGGGTACAGGTCTGTCACAGTAGAACACTGGGGTACAGTACAGATGGGTACAGGTAGGTCATAGTATAACACTGGGGTACAGTATTGGTGGGTACAAATCTGTCACTGTATAACACTGGGGTACCGTCCTGGTGGGTACAGGTCTGTCACTGTATAATACTGGGGTACAGGACTGGTGGGTACAGGTCTGTCACTGTTTAAAACTGGGGTACATTACTGGTGGGTACAGGTCTGTCACTGTATAACACTCGTCTACAGTACTGGTGGGTACAGGTCTGTCACTGTAAAATACTGGGGTACAGGACTGGTGGGTAGAGGTCTGTCACTGTATAACACTCGTCTACAGTACTGGTGGGTACAGGTCTGTCACTGTATAACACTGGGGCACAGTACTGGTGGGTACAGGTCAGTCACTATAACACTGGGGTACATTACTGGTGGGTACAGGTCTGTCACTGTATAACACTCGTGTACAGTACTGGTGGGTACAGGTCTGTCACTGAATAATACTGGGGTACAGGACTGGTGGGTACAGGTCAGTCACTATAACACTGGGGTACATTACTGGTGGGTACAGGTCTGTCACTGTATAACACTGGGGTACAATACTGGGTGGTACAGGCCTGTCACTGTATAACACTGGTGTACAGTACTGGTGGGTACAGGTCTGTCAATCCATAACACTGGGGTACAGTACTGTTGGGTACAGGTCTGTAACTTTATAACACTGGGGTACAGTACTGGTGGGTACAGGTCTGTCACTGTATAACACTGGGGTACAGTACAGTTGGGTACAGGTCTGTCATAGTATAACAATGGGGTACAGAACTGGTGGCTACAGGTCTGTCACTGTATAACACTGGAGTACAGTACTGGTGGGTACAGGTCTGTCACTGTATAACACGGGTACAGTACTGGTGGGTACAGGTCTGTCACTGTATAACACTGGGGTACAGTACTGATTGATATAGGTCTTTCTCTGTATAACACTGGGGTACAGTGCTGGTAGGTACAAGTCAGTCACAGTAAAACACTCGGGTACAGTACTGGTGCGTACAGGTCTGTCACTGTATAACACTGGGGTACAGTACTGGTGGGTAAAGGTCTGTCACTGTATAACACTGGGGTACAGTACTGGTGCGTACAGGTCTGTCACTGTATAACACTGGGGTACAGTACTGGTGGGTAAAGGTCTGTCACTGTATAACACTGGGGTACCGTACTGGTGGATGCAGGTCTGTCTCTGTATAACACTGGGGTACAGTACTGGCGGGTACTGGTCTGTATCTGTATAACACTGGCGGACAGTACTTGTGGGTACAGGTCTGTCAGTGTATAACACTGGAGTACAGTGCTGGTGGGTACAGGTCTGTCACTTTATAACACTGGGGTACAGTACTGGTGGGTGAAGGTCTGTCACTGTATAACACTGGGTACAGTACTAGGTGAGTACAGGTCTGTCACTGTATAACACTGGGGTGCAGTACAGATTGGTACAGGTCTGTCATTGTATAAAACTGGGGTACATTACTGGTGGGTACAGGTCTGTCACTGTATAACACTGGGGTACAGTACTGGTGTGTACATATCTGTCACTGCATAACACTGGGTGCAGTACTGGTGGGCACAGGTCTGTCACTGTATAACACTGGGGTACAGTACCGGTGGGTACAGGTCTGTCACTGTATAACACTGGGGTACAGTACTGGTGGGTTCGTCTGCGACTGTATAACACTGAGGTACAGTACTGGTGGGTACAGGTCTGTCAATCTATAACACTGGGGTACAGTACTGGTGGGTACAGGCCTGTCACTGTATAACACTGGGGTACAATACTGGTGGGTACAGGCCTGTCACTGTAAAACACTAGTGTACAGTACTGGTGGGCACAGGTCTGTCACTGTATAACACTGGGGTACAGTACCGGTTGGTACAGGTCTGTCACTGTATAACACTGGGGTACAGTACTGGTGGGTGCAGGTCTGTCACTGTACAGCACTGGGGTACAGTACCAGTGAGTACAGGTCTGTCACAGTATAACGCTGGGGTACAGTACCGATGGGTACAGTTCTGCCACTGTATAACACTGGGGTACAGTACAGATGGGTACAGGTTTGTCATAGTGTAACACTTGTGTACAGTACTGGTGGGTACAAGTCTGTGACTGTATAACACTGGGGTACAGTACTGGTGGGTACAGGTCTGTCACTGTATAACACTGGGGTACATTACTGGTGTGTACATGTCTGTCACTGTATATCACTGCGGTACAGTACTGGTGGGTAGAGGTCTGTCCTTGTATAGCACTGGGGTACAGTCCTGGTGGGTACAGGTCTGTCACTGTATAACACTGGGGTACAGTACTGGTGGGTACAGGTCTGTCACTGTATAACACTGGGGTACAGTACTGGTGGGTACAGGTCTGTCAATCTTCAACACTGGGATACAGTACTGGTGGGTACAGGTCTGTCACTGTATAACACTGGGGTACAGCACTGGTGTGTACTGGTCTGTGACTGTATAACACTGGGGTACAGTACTGGTGGGTACAGGTCTGTGACTGTTTAACACTGGGGTACAGTACTGGTGAGTGAATGTCTGTCACTGTATAACACTGGGGTACATTACAGGTGGGTACAGGTCAGTCACTGTATAACACTGGGGTACAGTACTGGTGGGTGAATGTCTGTCACTGTATAACACTGGGTTACAGTACTAGTGAGTACAGGTCTGTCACTGTATAACACTGGGGTGCAGTACAGATTGGTACAGGCCTGTCACTGTATAACACTGGGGTACAATACTGGTGGGTACAGGTCTGTCACTGTATAACACTGGTGTACAGTACTGGTGGGTACAGGTCTGTTACTGTATAACACTGGGGTACAGTACTGGTGTGTACATATCTGTCACTGTATAACACTGGGTACAGTACTGGTGGGTACAGGTCTGTCACTGTATAACACGAGGGTACAGTACCGGTGGGTACAGGTCTGTCACTGTATAACACTGGTGTACAGGGCTGGTGTGTACAAGTCTGTCACTGTATAACACTGGGGAACAGTACTGCTGGGTACAGGTCTGTCAATCTATAACACTGGGGTACAGTACTGGTGGGTACAGGCCTGTGACTGTATAACACTGTTGTACAGTATTGGTGGGTACAGGTCTGTCACTGTATAACACTGGGGTACAGTCCTGGTAGGTACATTTGTCTCACTGAATAACACTGTGGTACAGTACTGGTGGGTGCAGGTCTGTCACTGTATCGCACTGGGGTACAGTACCAGTGAGTACAGGTCTGTCACAGTATAACACTGGGGTACAGTACTGGTGGGTACAGGTCTGTCACAGTTGAACACTGGGGTACAGTACAGATGGGTACAGGTTTGTCATAGTATAACACTGAGGTACAGTACTGTTGGGTGCAGGTCTGTCACTGTCTAGCACTGGGGTAGAGTACCAGTGAGTACAGCTCTGTCACTGTATAACACTGGGGTACAGTACTGGTGGGTGAATGTCTATCACTGTATAACACTGGGGTACAGTATGGTGGGTACAGGTCTGTCACTGTATAACACTGGGTACAGTACTGGTGGGTACAGGTCTGTCACTGTATAACACTGGGGTACAGTACAGGTGGTACAGGTCTGTCACAGTATAACACTGGGTACAGTATGGTGGGTACAGGTCTGTCACTGTATAACACTGGGTACAGTACTGGTGGGTACAGGTCTGTCACTGTATAACACTGGGGTACAGGACTGGTGGGTACAGGTCTGTCACTGTATAACACTGGGGTACAGTACTGGTGGGTACAGGTCTGTCACTGTATAACACTGGGCTACAGTACTGGTGGGTACAGGTCTGTCACTGACACTGGGTACAGTACTGGTGGGTACAGGTCTGTCACTGTATAACACTGGGGTACAGTACTGGTGGGTACAGGTCTGTCACTGTATAACACTCGTGTACAGTACTGGTGGGTACAGGTCTGTCACTGTATAATACTGGGGTACAGGACTGGTGGGTACAGGTCAGTCACTATAACACTGGGGTACATTACTTGTGGGTACAGGTCTGTCACTGTATAACACTGGGGTACAGTGCTGATGTGTACATGTCTGTCACTGTATAACACTGGGGTACAATACTGGTTGGTACAGGCCTGTCACTGTATAACACTGGTGTACAGTACTGGTGGGTGCAGGTCTGTCACTTTATAGCACTGGGGTACAGTACTGGTGGGTACAGGTCTGTCACTGTATAACACTGGTGTACAGTACTGGTGGGTACAGGTCTGTGACTGTATAACACTGAGGTACAGTACTGGTGGGTACAGGTCTGTCACTGTATAACACTGGTGTACAGTACTGGTGTGTACAGGTCTGTGACTGTATAACACTGGGGTACAGTTCTGGTGGGTACAGGTCTGTCACTGTATAACACTGGGGTACAGTACTGGTGGGTACAGGTCTGTCGCTGTATAACACTGGGGTACAGTACTGGTGGGTACAGGTCTGTCACTGTATAACACTGGGTACAGTACTGGTGGGTACAGGTCTGTCACTGTATAACACTGGGTACAGTACTGGTGGGTACAGGTCTGTCACTGTATAACACTGGGGTACAGTACTGGTGGGTACAGGTCTGTCACTGTATAACACTGGGGTACAGTACTGGTGGGTACAGGTCTGTCACTGTATAACACTGGGGTACAGTACTGGTGGGTACAGGTCTGTCACTGTATAACACTGGGGTACAGTACTGGTGGGTACAGGTCTGTCACTGTATAACACTGGGGTACAGTACTGGTGGGTACAGGTCTGTCACTGTATAACACTGGGGTACAGTACTGTTGGTACAGGTCTGTCACTTTATAACACTGGGGTACAGTACTGTTGGTACAGGTCTGTCACTGTATAACACTGGGGTACATTACTGGTGGGTACAGGTCTGTCACTGTATAACACTGGGGTACAGTACTGGTGGTTACAGGGTGGTATCTGTACAAAACTAGGGTACAGTGCTGGTGGGTGCAGGTCTGTCACTGTATAGCATTGGGGTACAGTACTGGTGGGTACAGGTCTGTCACTGTATGACACTGGGGTACAGTACTGGTGGTTACAGGTCTGCCACTGTATAGCACTGGGGTACAGTACTGGTGGTTACAGGTCTTTCACTGTATAACACTTGGGTACAGTACAGATGAGTACAGGTCTGTCACTGTGTAACACTGGGGTAAAGTACAGATGGGTACAGGTCTGTCACCGTATAACTCTGGGGTACAGTACTAGTGAGTACAGGTCTGTCACAGTATAACACTGGGGGACAGTACTGGTGGGTACAGGTCTTTCATTGTATAACACTGGGGTTCAGTACTGGTGGGTACAGGTCGGTCATAGTATAACACCGGGGTACAGTGCTAGTGGGTACTGGTCTGTCAGTGTATAAGACTGGGGTACATTACTGGTTTGTTAAGGTCTGTCATTGTATAACACTGGGGTACAGTACTGGTGTCTTCAGGTCTGTTGTTGTATAACACTGGGATACAGTACTGGTGAGTGCAGGTCTGTCGCTGTATAACACTGGGGTACAGTACTGGTTGGTACAGGTCAGTCACAGTATAACACTGGGGTACAGTACTGGTGGGTACAGATCTGTATCTGTATAACACTGGGGTCCAGTACTGTTGGGTACAGGTCTGTCATAGTATAACACTGGGGTACAGTGCTGGTGTTTCAGGTCTATCACTGTGCAGCAGTGGGGTACTGTACTGGTGGGTGCAGGTCTGTGACTGTATAACACTGGGGTACAGTACTGGTGGGTACAGGTCTGTACTGTATAAAACTGGGTTATAGTAGTGGTTGGTAGATGTCCGTCACTTTATAACACTGGGGTACATTACTGGTGGGTGCAGGTCTGTCAATCTATAACACTGGGGTACAGTACTGGTGGTTACAGGGTGGTATCTGTACAAAACTAGGGTACAGTGCTGGTGGGTGCAGGTCTGTCACTGTATAGCATTGGGGTACAGTACTGGTGGGTGCAGGTCTGTCACTGTATGACACTGGGGTACAGTACTGGTGGGTACAGGTCTGTCACTGTGTAACACTAGGGTACAGTACTGGTGGGTACAGGTCTGTCACTGTATAACACTTGGGTACAGTACTGGTGGTTACAGGTCTTTCACTGTATAACACTTGGGTACAGTACAGATGAGTACAGGTCTGTCACTGTGTAACACTGGGGTAAAGTACAGATGGGTACAGGTCTGTCACCGTATAACTCTGGGGTACAGTACCAGTGAGTACAGGTCTGTCACAGTATAACGCTGGGGTACAGTACCGATGGGTACAGTTCTGCCACTGTATAACACTGGGGTACAGTACAGATGGGTACAGGTTTGTCATAGTGTAACACTTGTGTACAGTACTGGTGGGTACAAGTCTGTGACTGTATAACACTGGGGTACAGTACTGGTGGGTACAGGTCTGTCACTGTATAACACTGGGGTACATTACTGGTGTGTACATGTCTGTCACTGTATATCACTGCGGTACAGTACTGGTGGGTAGAGGTCTGTCCTTGTATAGCACTGGGGTACCGTCCTGGTGGGTACAGGTCTGTCACTGTATAACACTGGGGTACAGTACTGGTGGGTACAGGTCTGTCACTGTATAACACTGGGGTACAGTACTGGTGGGTACAGGTCTGTCAATCTTCAACACTGGGATACAGTACTGGTGGGTACAGGTCTGTCACTGTATAACACTGGGGTACAGCACTGGTGTGTACTGGTCTGTGACTGTATAACACTGGGGTACAGTACTGGTGGGTACAGGTCTGTGACTGTTTAACACTGGGGTACAGTACTGGTGGGTGAATGTCTGTCACTGTATAACACTGGGGTACATTACAGGTGGGTACAGGTCAGTCACTGTATAACACTGGGGTACAGTACTGGTGGGTGAATGTCTGTCACTGTATAACACTGGGTACAGTACTGGTGGGTACAGGTCTGTCACTGTATAACACTGGGGTACAGTACAGTTGGTACAGGTCTGTCACTGTATAACACTGGGGTACAATACTGGTGGGTACAGGTCTGTCACTGTATAACACTGGTGTACAGTACTGGTGGGTACAGGTCTGTCACTGTATAACACTGGGGTACAGTACTGGTGTGTACATATCTGTCACTGTATAACACTGGGTACAGTACTGGTGGGTACAGGTCTGTCACTGTATAACACGAGGGTACAGTACTGGTGGGTACAGGTCTGTCATGGTATAACACTGGTGTACAGGGTTGGTGTGTACAAGTCTGTCACTGTATAACACTGGGGAACAGTACTGCTGGGTACAGGTCTGTCAATCTATAACACTGGTGTACAGTACTGGTGGGTACAGGTCTGTGACTGTGTAACACTGGGGTACTGTGATGGTGGGTACAGGTCTGTCACTGTATAACACTGGGGTACAGTCCTGGTGGGTACATTTGTCTCACTGAATAACACTGGGGTACAGTACTGGTGGGTGCAGGTCTGTCACTGTATAGCACTGGGGTACAGTACCAGTGAGTACAGGTCTGTCACAGTATAACACTGGGGTACAGTACAGATGGGTACAGGTCTGTCACAGTTGAACACTGGGGTACAGTACAGATGGGTACAGGTTTGTCATAGTATAACACTGAGGTACAGTACTGTTGGGTGCAGGTCTGTCACTGTCTAGCACTGGGGTAGAGTACCAGTGAGTACAGCTCTGTCACTGTATAACACTGGGGTACAGTACTGGTGGGTACAGGTCTGTCACTATAACACTACGGTACAATATTGGTGGTTCCATGTCTGTCACTGTATAACACCGGGGTACAGTACTGGTGGGTACAGGTCTGTCACAGTAGAACACTGGGGTACAGTACAGATGGGTACAGGTAGGTCATAGTATAACACTGGGGTACAGTATTGGTGGGTACAAATCTGTCACTGTATAACACTGGGGTACAGTGCTGGTGGGTAGAGGACTGTCGCTGTATAGCACTGGGGTACAGGACTGGTGGGTACAGGTCTGTCACTGTTTAAAACTGGGGTACATTACTGGTGGGTACAGGTCTGTCACTGTATAACACTCGTCTACAGTACTGGTGGGTACAGGTCTGTCACTGTAAAATACTGGGGTACAGGACTGGTGGGTACAGGTCTGTCACTGTATAACACTGGGGCACAGTACTGGTGGGTACAGGTCAGTCACTATAACACTGGGGTACATTACTGGTGGGTACAGGTCTGTCACTGTATAACACTCGTGTACAGTACTGGTGGGTACAGGTCTGTCACTGTATAATACTGGGGTACAGGACTGGTGCGTACAGGTCAGTCACTATAACACTGGGGTACATTACTTGTGGGTACAGGTCTGTCACTGTATAACACTGGGGTACAGTGCTGATGTGTACATGTCTGTCACTGTATAACACTGGGGTACAATACTGGTTGGTACAGGCCTGTCACTGTATAACACTGGTGTACAGTACTGGTGGGTGCAGGTCTGTCACTCTATAGCACTGGGGTACAGTACTGGTGGGTACAGGTCTGTCACTGTATAACACTGGTGTACAGTACTGGTGGGTACAGGTCTGTGACTGTATAACACTGAGGTACAGTACTGGTGGGTACAGGTCTGTCACTGTATAACACTGGTGTACAGTACTGGTGTGTACAGGTCTGTGACTGTATAACACTGGGGTACAGTTCTGGTGGGTACAGGTCTGTAACTGTATAACACTGGTGTACATTAGTGGTGGGTACAAGTCTGTCACTGTATAACACTGGGGTACAGTACTGGTGGGTACAGGTCTGTCGCTGTATAACAATGGGGTACAGTACTGTTGCCTACAGATCTGTATCTGTATAACACTGGGGTACAGTACTGGTGGGCACAGGTCTGTCACTGTATAACACTGGGGTACAGTGCTGGTGTTTCAGGTCTATCACTGTGCAGCAGTGGGGTACTGTACTGGTGGGTGCAGGTCTGTGACTGTATAACACTGGGGTACAGTACTGGTGGGTACAGGTCTGTACTGTATAAAACTGGGTTATAGTAGTGGTTGGTAGATGTCCGTCACTTTATAACACTGGGGTACATTACTGGTGGGTGCAGGTCTGTCAATCTATAACACTGGGGTACAGTACTGGTGGTTACAGGGTGGTATCTGTACAAAACTAGGGTACAGTGCTGGTGGGTGCAGGTCTGTCACTGTATAGCATTGGGGTACAGTACTGGTGGGTGCAGGTCTGTCACTGTATGACACTGGGGTACAGTACTGGTGGGTACAGGTCTGTCACTGTGTAACACTAGGGTACAGTACTGGTGGGTACAGGTCTGTCACTGTATAACACTTGGGTACAGTACAGATGAGTACAGGTCTGTCACTGTGTAACACTGGGGTAAAGTACAGATGGGTACAGGTCTGTCACCGTATAACTCTGGGGTACAGTACTAGTGAGTACAGGTCTGTCACAGTATAACACTGGGGGACAGTACTGGTGGGTACAGGTCTTTCATTGTATAACACTGGGGTTCAGTACTGGTGGGTACAGGTCTGTCATAGTATAACACCGGGGTACAGTGCTAGTGGGTACTGGTCTGTCAGTGTATAAGACTGGGGTACATTACTGGTTTGTTAAGGTCTGTCATTGTATAACACTGGGGTACAGTACTGGTGTCTTCAGGTCTGTTGTTGTATAACACTGGGTACATTACAGGTGGATACAGGGCTGTATCTGTATAACACTGGGATACAGTACTGGTGAGTGCAGGTCTGTCGCTGTATAACACTGGGGTACAGTACTGGTTGGTACAGGTCAGTCACAGTATAACACTGGGGTCCAGTACTGTTGGGTACAGGTCTGTCATAGTATAACACTGGGGTACAATACTAGTGGGTAGTGGGCTGTCACTGTATAACACTGGGGTACATTACTGGTTTAATAATGTCTGTCATTGTATAATACTGGGGTACAGTACTGGTAGCTACAGGTCTGTCGCTGTATAACACTGGGGTACAGTACTGGTGGGCACAGGGCTGTATCTGTATAACACTGGGGTACAGCACTGGTGAGTACAGGTCTGTCACGTAATAACACTGGGTACAGTACTGGTGGGTGCAGGTCTGTCACTGTATAGCACTGGGGTACAGTACTGGTGGGTACAGGTCTGTCGCTGTATAACACTGGGATACATTACTGGTGAGTGCAGGTCTGTCACTGTATAAAACTGGGTTACAGTTGTGGTTGGTAGATGTCTGTCACTGTATAACACTGGGGTACATTACTGTTGGGTACAGGTCTGTCACTGTATAACACTGGGTCACAGTACTGGTGGGTACACATCTGTCATTGTGTAACACTGGGGTACAGTACTGGTGGGTACAGGTCTGTCACTGTATAACCCTGGGGTACAGTACTGGTGGGTGCAGGTCTGTCACTTTATAACACTGGGGTACAGTACTGGTGGGTACAAGTCTGTCGCTGTATAACACTGGGGTGCAGTACTGGTAGGTAAAAGTCTGTCACTGATGGTTCGAATATAGGAGGTGATGAGCATCACAGAGAATTTTACCACACCCCAGTGAAGTGTATCAGATTAAGAGTAATTTCAAACTACTGCAGATGCTGGAAATCTGATATAAAAACGGAAAATGCTGGAAGTACTCAACAGGTCAGGCAGGGACAGAAGGGCCTGACTACAAGCTAGGCAGGTATTGGGATCCAAGAAGTAGTGGTAGATGAGCCTCAGCCTTGGCCTTGTCCAACAGGTATGATATTCTTGCTCCCTGTGTGGACGAGGGCAGGGACTGCAGGGAGGATGAGCAATCTGACCACAGCACCTTGGTACAGGGAGCCATTCAAGTGGGGGGAGCAAAAAGAAATGTTGTAGTGATTGGGGACAGTATAGTGACGGGGATAGATACTGTTCTCTGCAGC
Organism: Squalus acanthias; assembly: GCA_030390025.1. Taxonomy (NCBI): domain Eukaryota; kingdom Metazoa; phylum Chordata; class Chondrichthyes; order Squaliformes; family Squalidae; genus Squalus; species Squalus acanthias. The sequence continues at coordinate 1,351,466 of JASTWF010000044.1, forward strand.
CGAGAGCGTGAGTCCCGAAGGCTGTGTTGCCTGCCCGGTGCCAGCGTTAAGGACATCTCCTCTGGGCTGGAGAGAAACTTGGAGTGGGAGGGGGAAGATCCAGTTGTCATGGTCCACGTAGGTACCAATGACATAGGTAGGACAAAGAAAGAGATTCTGCTGAGAGAGTATGAGCAGCTAGGGGCTAAATTAAAAAGCAGAACCACAAAGGTAATAATCTCTGGTTTCCTACCTGAGCCACGAGCGAATTTGCATAGGGTAAATAAGATCAGAGAAATTAATGAGTGGCTATCACAGAGACATGGTTGAGGGAGGGGCAGGACTGGCAGCTCAATATTCCGGGGTATAGAATCTTCAGGCGAGAGAGAGGTGGGTGTAAAAGAGGAGGGGGTGTTGCAATATTAATCAAAGAGTCAATTACTGCTGTAAGGAGGGATGATATCTTAGCAGGTTCCTCTAATGAGGCCATATGGGTAGAACTTAAAAACAAAAAGGGGCAAGCACTTTGCTGGGAGTGTACTATAGGCCCCCAAACAGTCAGGGGGAGATAGAGGAACAGATATGTCGGCAAATCTCAGAGAAGTGTAGAAATAATAGGGTAATAATAGTAGGGGATTTCAACTTCCACAATATTAATTGGGATAGTCAGCGTGTGAAAGGCTTAGAGGGTGCAGAATTCTTAAAGTGCATCCAGGAGAGCTTTTTGAGTCAGCATGTAGAAAGTCCTACAAGAGAGGGGGCGGTACTGGACCTAATTCTAGGGAATGTAGCCGGGCAAGTGGTAGAAGTGTCAGTAGGAGAGCATTTTGGTGACAGTAACCATAATTCGGTGAGATTTAAGGTAGTCACGGAAAAGGACAAAGATGGACCGGAAATAAAGGTTCTAAATTGGGGTAAGGCCGATTTTAATATGATAAGGCAGGATTTGGCCAAAGTGGACTGGGATCAGCTACTTGCAGGAAAATCCACATCAGAGCAGTGGGAGTCTTTCAAATAGAGAAAGTACAACGCCAACATGTTCCCGTAAAGGTCAAGGGTGGGACCAACAAACCCAGGGAACCCTGGATGTCGAGGGATATACAAGAATGGATTAGGTAAAAAAGGGAGGCTTTTGGCAGATGCAAAGGACTAAAAACAGTGGAAGCCCTAGAGGAGTATAGAAAGTGCAGGGGGGTACTTAAAAACGAAATTAGGAGAGCGAAGAGGGGGCATGAAAAAACACTGGCGGGCAAAATAAAGGAAAATCCCAAGGTGTTTTATAAGTATATTAAGGGCAAGAGGATAACCAGGGAAAGAGTAGGGCACATTAGGGACCAAAGTGGCAATCTGTGTGTAGAGCCGGAAGATGTAGGTGAGGTTTTAAATGAATATTTTGCATCTGTGTTCACTATGGAGAAGGACGATGTAGGCATAGAAATCAGGCAGGGGGATTGTGATATACTTGAACAAATTAACATTGAGTGGGAGGAGGTACTAGCGGTTTTAGCGGGCTTAAAAGTGGATAAATCCCCAGGCCCTGATGGGATGTATCCCAGGCTGCTGTATGAGGCAAGGAGGAGATTGCAGGGGCTCTGACACAAATTTTCAGAACCTCTCTGGCCACAGGGGAGGTGCCAGAGGACTGGAGGACAGCTAGCGTAGTACCATTGATCAAGAAGGGTAGTAGGGATAAACCCGGGAATTACAGGCCAGTGAGTCTAACATCAGTGGTAGGGAAATTATTGGAAAAAATTCTGAGGGACAGAATTAGTCTCCACTTGGAGAGGCAGGGATTAATCAGGGATAGTCAGCATGGCTTTGTCAGGGGGAGATCACGTCTGATCAATTTGATTGAATTTTTCGAGGGGTGTGGATGAGGGTACTGCAGTTGATGTAGTCTACATGGACTTCAGTAAGGCTTTTGACAAAGTCCCACATGGGAGACTGGTCAAGAAGGTAAGCGCCCATGAGATCCAGGGCAATTTGGCACATTGGATCCAAAATTAGCTTAGTGGCAGGAGGCAGAGGGTGATGGTCGAACGTTTTTTTGTGACTGGAAGCCTGTGTCCAGTGGTGAGACAGAATTAATAAATGATCTCATAGTAAAGGATCCTCTAGGAAAGAGTGATCATAGCATGGTTGAATTTCAAATTCAGTTGGAGGGTGAGAAAGTTGTATCTCAAACCAGTGCCCTGATCTTAAACAAAGGCAATTATAATGGCATGAGGGCAGAACTGGCTAAAGTGGACTGGAAAAACAAATTAAAGGGTAAGGAAGTTGAAATGCAGTGGCGGACATTCAAGGAGATATTTCATAACTCTCAACAAAAATATATTCCAGTGAGAAAGAAAGATTTTAAGAGAAGGGAGCACCATCCGTGGCTAACTAAGGAAGCAAAGGATGGTAACAAATTGAAAACGAAGGCATACAATGTTGCCAAGATTGGTGGGAGACCAGAGGATTGGGAAGATTTTAAAAACCAGCAAAGGATGACTAAAAAAATAATAAAGAGAGAGAAGATGAATTATGAGAGTAAGCTGGCAAGAAACATTAAAACAGATAGTAAGAGCTTCTACAGGTATATAAAAAGGAAGAGGGTAGCTAAAGTAAACGTCGGTCTCTTAGAGGATGAGACTGGCGAATTAATAATGGGGAACGGGGAAATGGCAGAGACTCTGAACAAATATTTTGCATCTGTCTTCACTGTAGAAGACAGTAACAACATCCCAATAATGGATAATCAAGGGGCCACAGGGAATGGGGAACTAAAGACAATCACTATCACTAAGGAAATAGTACTTGGTAAAATAATGGGACTAAAAGACGACAAGTCCCCTGGACCAGATGGCCTGCATCCCAGGGTCTTAAAAGAAGTGGCTGCAGAGATAGTGGATGCATTGGTTGCAATATAATTCCCTGGACTCTGGAGAGGTCCCAGCGGATTGGAAAACCGCTAATGTAACACCCCTATTTAAGAAAGGAGGGAGACAGAAAGCAGGAAACTATAGACCAGTTAGCCTAACATCTGTCGTTGGGAAAATGCTGGAGTCCTTCATTAAGGAAGCAGTAGCAGGGCATTTAGAAAAACATACTGCAGTCAAACAGAGTCAGCATGGTTTTAGGAAAGGGAAATCATGTTTAACAAATTTGCTGGAGTTCTTTGAGGATGTAACAAGCAGGGTGGACAAGGGTGAGCCAGTGGATGTGGTGTATTTGGATTTCCAGAAGGCATTCGATAAGGTGCCACATAAAAGGTTACTGCATAAGATAAGAGCTCACGGAGTTGGGGTAATATATTAGCATGGATAAAGAATTGGCTAACTAACAGAAAGCAGAGAGTCGGGATAAATGGGTCATTTTCCGGTTGGCAAACTGTAACTAGTGGGGTGCCACAAGGATCGGTGCTGGGGCCCCAACTATTTACAATCTACATTAATGACTTGGATGAAGGGATCAAGTGTAATGTAGCCAAGTTTGTGGATGATACAAAGATGGGTGGGAAAGCAAGTTGTGCAGAGGACTCAAAATAGAATCTGCAAAGGGATATAGACAGGCTAGATGAGTGGGCAAACATTTGGCAGATGGAGTATAATGTGGGAAAGTGCGAGGTTATCCACTTTGGCAGGAAAAATAAAAAGCAAACTATTATTTAAATGGAGAGAGATTACAAAATGCTACAGTTCAGAGGAACCTGGGGGTCCTTGTGCATGAAACACAAAAAGTTAGCATGCAGGTACAGCAAGTAATCAAAAAGGCAAATGGAATGTTGGCCTTTATTGCAAGGGGGTTGGAGTATAAAAGCAGGGAAGTCCTGCTACAACTGTACAAGGTATTGGTGAGACCACACCTCGAGTACTGCATACAGTTTTGGTCTCCTTATTTAAGGAAGGATATACTTGCATTGGAGGCAGTTCAGAGACGATTCACTAGGTTAATTCCAGAGATGAGGGGTTTGACTTATGAGGAAAGGTTGAGCAGGCTGGGCCTAAACTCTTTGGAATTTAGAAGAATGAGAGGTGATCTTATCGAAACATATAAGATACTGAGGGGGCTTGACTAGGCAGATGCAGGGAGGATGTTTCCCCTCGTGGGGAAATCTAGAACTCGGGGGCACAGTCTCAGAATAAAGGGTCGCCCTTTTAGAACTGAGATGAGGAGGGATTTCTTCTCTCAGAGGGTCGTAAATCTGTGGAATTCTCTGCCCCAGAGAGTCGTGGAGGCTGGGTCAGTAAATACATTTAAGGTGGAGATAGACAGATTTTTGCAACATAAGGGAGTGAAGGGTTATGGGGAGCGGGCAGGGAAAGTGGCTTTGAGCCCAAGATCAGCCATGATCTTATTGAATGGCGGAGCAGGCTCGAGGGGCCAAGTGGCCTATTCCTGCTCTTATTTCTGATGTTCTTATCTATGGAGAGACAAACAAAGTTCTGATGAAAGTTCATCGACCTGAAACTTTAACTCTGTCTCTCCATAGATGTTGCCTAACCTGCTGAATATTTGCAGCAGTTTCTGTTTTAATTTTAGTTTAAGAGTGACAGTGTTGCTCTTGTTGATTGGTACCAGTACACTACTTGAGGCCAGTGACAACACTGGTTCAACACTGAGCAAGTCTCCCCAACAGACTGTTAAACGAGGTGGAAGTTGTTGCCAGGTGCCCGGGACCCACAGTACCATATACTGGGAACCGGCCTCGCCACCACCCATCAGTCCCTGGAAAAGTTAAACAGATGCCACCTCTACCATCCACAACGGAACTGAGCCGTGTGTCAGACTCTGTCTCAAGTACAGTGGTGTTTTGAACGCCGGCAGAGTTCCTGTGCTCATGTGCAGGAGTTGGCACTGAATCACCCAGAAACTGCCAGACGTGCCTCAATAATCAGCCTTCACTCAACATCGACAGTACCTGTTCCTGAGCTGGATTCCAATTGGTGTGGCCAGCTACGAAGGAAAGAGGCCAAGAATATCAGTTGCAATCTGGGGGATTGTCAGTCAGCGAAGGATTGCCCGTGAAGACAAGCAGTGTGATTGGCCCCTCACCAAGTCCCAGGCCTCTGGTCAGGTTTTCAGTGGTGGGATTCTTCGTGGTTTATGTTGAGCTAGCAATGCCTTTCAGAGTCAATGACTGGAAATATGGACACGGAATTTACCGCAAAAAATAATAATCTGAAACATCTAATAACAAAGGCAGCGGCTCAGTGCTTCCTTTCAGAGAGACTGCCAGGACAGGTTAGTGGTAAATTCCAGCTTCTTTATCTGATGGATTAAAATAGAGGCTTTGGTTGAACACTGCGGCTGTTGCTGGGTCTGTCTGTTGCTGACACTGTCCTGAATTACCATGGTGTCAGCCGTGGCTCAGTGGGTATGAGAATAGATTAGCAGCTAACATAAAAAGGAACACAAAAGTCTTTTATAAATATATAAATAGTAACAGGCTAGTCAAAGGAAGGGTGGGGCTGATTAGGGACCAAAAAGGAAATCTTCTTGTGGAGGCAGAGGGCATGGCTGAGGTACTAATTGAGTACTTTACATCTGTCTTCACTAGAGAAGAGGATGCTGCCAAAGTAATAGTAAAGGAGGAGGTGGTAGAGAAATTGGATCGGACAAAAATAGATAAAGAGGAAGGTACTTAAAAGGCTGGCAGTGCTCAAAGTAGAAAGGCCACCTGGTCCAGATGGGATGTATCCAAGGTTGCTGAAGGAAATAAGGGTGGAAATTGCTGAGGCTCTGGCTGCAATCTTCCAATCCTGCTTTGATATGGGTGTGGTGCCAGAGGACGGGAGGTTTGCAAATGTTACACCCCTGTTCAAAAAAGGGGAGAGGGATAAACCCGGCAACAACAGGCCAGTCAGCCTAACGTGGGGGAAACTTTTAGAGGCAATAATCCAGAACAAAATTAATTGGCACTTGGAAAAGTATGGGTTGGTAAATGAAAGTCAGCATGGATTTGTTAAAGGTATGTCGTGTTTGACTAACTTGATCGAGTTTTTCAGTGAAGTAATGGAGAGAGTTGATGAGGGTAGTGCGCTCAATGTTACATATTGGGCGTGTTAGCAAAATGGAAGCCCGTGGGATAAAATAAGCATTAGCAGCATGGATACACGATTGGCTAAGGGATAGAAAACAGAGAGTTGTGGTGAATGGCTGTTTTCAGACTGGAGGGAGGTATACAGTGGAGTTCCCCAAGGTTCAGTTCTCGACCACTGCTGTTTTTAATATACATTATTGACTTGGACTTGGGGGTACACGGCACAATTTCAAACTTTGCAGATGACACGAAACTTGTAAGTGTAGTAAACAGTGAGGAAGATAGTAATAGAGAGGCTGGTGGAATGGGCGGACACATGGCAGATGAAATTCAGCGCAGCAAAGTGTGAGGTGATACATTTTGGTCGGAAGAATGAGACAATACAAGCTAAATGGTACAACTTTAAAGTGGATGCAAGAAGAGAGGGATCTGGGGGTGTTTGTGCACAAATCTTTGAAGGTGGCAGGACAGGTTAACAAAGCAGTTAATAAAGCAAATGGGATCCTGGGCTTTATAAATAGAGGCAGAGAGTACAACAGTCAGGAAGTTATGCTAACCTGATATAAACATTAGTTCGGCTCCAGCTAGAGTATTGTGTCCAATTCTGGGCACCACACTTTAGGAAGGAAGTGAAGGTTTTGGACATGGTACAGAAGATTTACTAGAATGGTTCCAGGGATGAGGGATTACAGTTACGTGGATAGACTCGAGAAGCTGGGGTTGTTCTCCTTGGAACAGAGGAGGCTAAGAGGAGATTTGATAGAGGTGTTTAAAATCATGAAGGGTTTAGATAGAGTAAATAAAGAGAAACTGTTTCCAATGGCTGAAGGGTCGATAACGAGAGGGCACAGATTTAAGGTGATTGCCAAAAGGAACCAGAGGCAACACAAGAAAAACTTTTTTACGCAACAAGTGGTTAGGATTTGGAATGCGCTGCCTGATAGGGTGGTGGAAACAGATTCAATAGTAGCCTTCAAAAGGAAATTGATTAAATACTAGAAGGAGAAAAAATTGCAGGGATTTGGGGAAAGAGTGGGGGAGTGGGACTGACTGGATTGCTCTTCGAAAGAGCCGGCGCAGACTCGATGGGCCGAATGGCCTCCTTCCGTGATGTACTATTCTATGATTCTATGTGGTGTATATGGACTTTCAAAAGGCATTTAATAAAGTACCACAGAATAGACTTGTTCGCAAAATTGAAGTCCATGGGACTAAAGGGACAGTGGCAGCATGGATACTAAATTGGATAAGGGACAGAAAGTAGTGATGAATGATTGTTTTTCAGATTGGAGTGAAATATACAGTAGTGTTCCCCAGGGGTCGGTATTAGGACCACTGCTCTTTTTGTATACAGTAACAACCTGGACTTGGGTACACGGCATAATTTCAAAGTTTGCAGATAACACGAAACTTGGAAATGTAGTAAACAGTGAGGAGGATAGTAACAGACTTCAGGAGGACAGACAGACTGGTGAAATGGGCAGACACGTTGCAGACGGAATTTAATGCAGAGAAGTGTGAAATGATACATTTTGGTAGAAAGAATGAGGAGAGACAATATAATCTAAATGGTACAATTTTAAAGGGGGTGCAGGAAGAGAGAGACCTGGGGGTGTCTGTACACAAGTCTTTGAAGGTGGCAGGACAAGTTTAGCAGGCTGTTAAAATGGCATATGGGATCCTTGGCTTTATAAATAGAGACAAAGTACAAAAGCAAGGAAATTATGCTCAACCTTTATAAAAGACTGGTTAGACCTCAGCTGGTGTAATCTGTTCAATTCGGGGCTCCACACTTTAAGAAGGAAGTCAAGGACTTGGAGAGGCAGATTTACTAGAATGGTTCCAGGGATGAAGGATTTCAGTTACGTGGATAGACTGGAGAAGCTGGGGTTGTTCTCCTTAGAGCGGAGAAGGCTAAGAGGAGATTTGATAGAGGTGTTCAAAATTATAAAGGGTTTTGATAGAGTAAGGAGAAACTGCTTCCAGTGGCAGGAGGGTTGGTAACCAGAGGACACAGATTGAAGGTGATTGGCAAAAGAACCAGAGGGGAGATGAGGAAAAAAACTTTACGCAGTGATTTGTTGTGATCTGCAATGGGCTGCCTGAAAGGGCGGTGGAAGCAGATTCAACAGTAACATACAGAGGGGTCTTGGATAAATAATTGAAGTGGAAACATTTACAGGGCTAAGGGGAAAGAGCAGGGGAGTGGGATTAATTGAATAGCTCTTTCAAAGAGTCCGCACAGGCATGCTGGGCCGAATGGCCTCCTCCTGTGCTGTATCATTCTCTGATTCTGTGGGCTTAGGCAGGGGTGGAGACGGGTGATGTTACAGAGGTGGAAGCAGGTGGTCTTGGTGATGAGCCAACATGGGGTCTGAAGCTCAGCTCAAATAGGACGCCAAGGATGCAAACAGTCTGGTTCAGCCTGAGACAGTGGGCAGGGAGGGGGAGTGGGTCGGTGGAGAGAACTATTGGACACAGGCTCAAAATAGTTCAAGGGAATTCTAGGACTGAAATCATGAAATTCTTCTTCACACAGGAAGTGATCATCACTTGGTGTGGACTGAGGACAGAGAGGTGGAAATGATGCAAGAGTCAGCAAAAAATCTGTTTTTGGTGGTGTTGTTTGAGGGATAAATGTTAGCAAGGATACCAGGACAACTCCACTTCTTCAAATCATGCCATGGGATCTCTTGCATGCAGGGCCTCAGTTTAATGTCTCCTTTGAAATACTGCACCTCCGCCAGTGCTGCACTTCCTCAGTACTACACTGGAGTATCAGCATGGATTATGGGCTCAAATGCTGGAGTGGGACTTGAATCCACAACCTTCGAACTCAGAAACAAGATGTGCTCCCACTGAGCCATGGCTGGCACCTCGTTGACACTGTCACTGATTCACTCTTGAAAGCTAAGTTGGATTAAAACCCTTGAGTTGATGCTTTAAGTTTTTTCATCCAGGACCGGACTTGACTCCAGTGCAGATTGTTGGGACACAATCTCCTCTATGTGTAAAGATCCTGCACAGAATTAATTTGGGCAGCTGCTAATCTTCCTCTAATTGGACATCAACACTAATTGTCACCCTCGCCCAGATGGCTGGGGAAACGTCCCACTCTGAGGCACATTGGTGAGGCAGAGGGAGCTTTACCTGGGATCTAACTGTGCGATACCTCGGCCCTGACACTGGGGCCGCGATTTTGCCAGCGCTCAGCGGACCCAATTGGTGGCGGGTCAGCTGTGAAATTTAAAATGACTGACAGCGAATCGGGAACCCGCTGTCAAAACGTGCACATCTACATTTCCTGATGTCATGTCTGCCAGCGCTGAGCAGACCCGACAGGCAGTGGCGGGGGACCTAATTCAAATCATTAGTGGCTTGTTTACAGCCACTTAACAATGCTTTTTCCCCAGCTTTTTAACTTACACAGGTCTCCCACGAGTTTGCCGCTGTGCCTAGACCTCATCAGTGAAGCTGAGGCGGGAGGTCAGTGGCCATTGAATCAGCTGATGAGTTGACAGCTTCAACTGTCAACTCAAAGCTCCCAGCTGATTCAGATATCTTCCCTTAAGCACTAGCATCTCTAAACTGCATTTCCACAACAGATTCAGAATGCTGCAAGTCTTTACACAAGTCTCCATCCAGTCTGACCTCATTACCACTCTCACCATTGACAGATCGCTTCTGTCATCTCTACTTCACCTGCCATCTATTCCATCAGCATGGGTGCCCTTTATACTCTCACCTTGGTCCTCAGAATCCCACCACAATCAGCCCCAACACCAGCATCACCAAGCACACCAGCAGCACCAACAACAACACCAACCTTCTCCGCAATCACCTGATGCTGCACAGGACACAGGGCATCAGCACCCGAGCACATTGCTGCCCGGGAGGCCAGGGATGGCCTCACAATGGCCACATTTGCTTCACTTGAAGCTGTGCACCCTGGCTGCCACATGATGCGCGAGGTTGGCACCGCCCGACACCAACACCATAAAGCATCCGTACAATTCCCAAGCCATTCCTTTCATACTCATCAGCATTACGGGGGGTACCATTATGTCTCACATTCACTGCAACTCACTAAGCCACTTCCAGAGGTACACACAAATCTGTCCAAGAAAGCAAAGTGTTGAAAATAAAGATTTCATTGTTTGACAACACATTAACAGAAACTTCACATGAACATTGGCTAAAACACCCAAGTGCCTGCCCTTGTGTGTTGTTAGTTGGTATGATTGGACTAGGATGAGGGTGAGTGTGAGGGGTGGCTAGTGAGATGAGGATGTGATAATGTAGATAGAGAGGGATGGGTGGAGGTGCAAGGTAAGTTGGTGTAAGGATGTGCAGGAGTAGGGTAGGGAAGGCAGAGTGATGGGGATGTGATGAGTGGCACAGCAGGATGAGGCTGAGTGTGACTTTGCAGTAACGTTTCGTGATCTACTGAGATCATTGAAAGGTTTGCGCCACTGCAGCCTGGTCCTCCTGACGACATCCCTGCTTGTGCCCTCCTGTGCAATGTGCAACCAGGCTGCATTGGTCTCCTGGGGAGGTGTCTTCCGCCCATTGGAAGGGAAGAGAACCTCCCTGCGTGCTGTGACTCCCTCCCTAATGCTGCAGAACACTGACAGCACAACTGTCAAAGTAAATTTGCGCATGGTCCCTTTAAGGAAACCGGCTGATGACACATCATAAATTACGTCATCAGACCCGCTTCCTTCAATTGGCTGGGAAACATGCAGGGCGGGCTTAATAAGCCCAATCAGGGGAAAGTCATGTCGGAGGCCAGGATGGAGCCAGCAGCGAGGCCGAGACCCGCCTCGGACGGGAAAATCATGGCCTGAGTGTGTGAGAGGAGAAGTGTTCCATTCCCCAGCACTAGCACTGCTCTCACCTTGATCAGCACTAAAATTGACCCAAAAGAGAAACATAATTGAAACTCTCGGAGGGCCCAGAGTTGGAAACAGCGCAAGGATCAGTCAACCTGCTGAGTATACTGAAGTACTGTGTAGACCAGAATTTGTTGATTCCTCGGCTGTCACATAAAAAGGTATCCATGGCAACACATCACGACTTAGCCGTGCTCGGACTGGTAATACTGAATGAAAGGCACACTGGAATCACTGCCCGTTGGAGACTATTCGACCAGGAAGAGCCTCACCAATAGGTCAAGCTCACAGTGCTTGAGATGAAGACTGATCCTGTGAGGGAAGCCCTACACTGTTAACAGCAGACTCCTGAGGGTGGCAGCGGAACCAATACATACCCAAAGTGCAGGAAGCCCCGCCATCGAGGCTGACCTCTGACCTAGGTAGGGAGTTGCCTTTTCACCATGCCAAGGGTTTTTACTGTGGACTACGAGCTTCCCTCGGCTCCTGAGTTGATTCTCTCCCGGCAGTCTTAACTTCAAGCACTGTGAGCGTGACCAGATTGCTGCCTGCCCCTCACCTCTGCATTCATCACATCTCATCTCCGAAACCCTTTCAGAACCAGATCCACACCAGCTCTGCATTCATCCACTTACAGTGCTGCTAAAACCACAGGCCACAGAAACACAACAAAAGCAGCCGCCATTTTAACTACATTTTTATTTTGACATTTATAATAGAAATAGATGTTTTCTTTCAGTAATAATAAAGTTTGTGGGATGTGGCAAAAATATATAAACCTGATAGTCCAGAAACCGAGCAAAAATGAACAAGATAAAGTGGACATACCCTGGGAACAGTCACAGTTCAAATCTCACTCCCTCTCTAATCCGGAATTTGAACCATACTCTGGCACAAACAGCATTGACTTGTCACAGAATGATACAGCACAGAAGGAGGCCATTCAGCCCATCGTGCCTGTGCCGGCTCTTTGGTAGACCTATCCAATTGGTCCTACTCCCCTGCTCTTTTCACATAGCCCTGTATTTTATTCCTTTTTAAGTATTTATCCAATTCCCTTTTGAAAGTTATTGAATCTGCTTCCACCGCCCTTTCAGGCAGCGCATTCCAGATCACAACAACTCGCTGAGTAAAGAAATTCTCCTCCTCTGCCCTCTGGCTCTTTTGCCAATTACCTTCAATCTGTGTCCTGTGCTTACTGACCCTCCTGCCACTGGAAACAGTTTCTCCTTATTTACTCTATCAAAACCCTTCATGATTTTGAACACCTCGATCAAATCTCCCCTTAATCAACTCTGCTCTAAGGAGAACAACCCCAGCTTCTTCAGTCTCTCCATATAACTGAAGCCCCTTATCCTTGGTACCATTCTAGTAAATCTCCCCTTCAGCCTGAATCTGATGCTAACTGGTGCTGTCAGCCAGTCTGAGGAGGGTGCACAGGAACAGGAGAGGCCATTCAGCCCCTTCAGCCTGTTCCGCCATTCAATTAGATCATGGCTGATCTGCACCTCAAATCCATTTTCCTGTCTTTGCTCCACATCCCTGGATATCCTGACCCAACAAAAATCTACCAATATCAGTCTTGAAAATGTCATTGATCCCCAGCATCCACAGCCTTTTTGGGGGAGTGAGTTCCAGATTTTGCTCCTGAATGGCCTGGCTCTAATTTTAAGATTGTGCACTAAGTAGTGAATGGAATTGTGGATCCTGTCATTTTTAGCCCATGCCTATCGTGCAAATCACAGCTTCTCCTGAATCTGTAAAATATTCATAAATCATGTATGCACATGTGTAAGGTGCAGTTGGTTTTAGGGTCCATTTCTCGGTGTAAAATGGTGCATATCAAAATGCCAAAAGTACAGTAATTGTTCACAAGTGTGAAAACAGTGCAAATTCCGGATTTTATTCTGAAACCCCGCCCCCAGAAGTGGGATTCCCGTGAGAGGGAGTGACCATTAGGACACCCTCGCTCTTTCCCAGCATTCCTTGTGGTTTTGTGTCACAGCTTCCATTGCACTGTGCCACGCCCCTAAACCAGGTCACCAATGAGAATCTCCCATTGTTAACAGGTCCAACTAAAGCACCCGGGGAGGCGGGAGGGTCTATACATGTGACACTTCCGTTTCTCACAGATGGTGGGGCACTAATGACTGACGGAACTTCCTCGCTTGTATTGGTGCGCTGGTTGTCAGTTGCCAGGGTTACCAGTGACACTCTCCCACGGCCCTGTCAAGCCAGCTGAGTACGACACCCATTGATTCACATCTTGTTGTTCATTATCGCTGTGTTAAGGGGTTTCCTGGAGTGTGTCCATGAAGAAGTGATCTCCTTTCACAAGGAGTGAAGTTGTCTGGCTAACGCATGGGCTTTATCCTGATGCGTGATGTCAGACAGAACCTGCGGTGCCGATGAAGATCTGTTTAACACTGTTTCTTTGTTGAATACTGAGAGCTGTGTAGACTGAGGAAAAGGGGGTAACTTGCTGAAGGAGTCTCCTCCAAACTCGGGTTCTTTCACTGTCCCTTGGGCCACAGCCAGGTTGCTGGGCGCCTCACTTGTGATGCATGTCCTCCATGGTCACCCGTCCCCAGCTACCAAGGATGAAGGTTTCAATGTCGCACTCGTTCTCACCCCGAGCTATCTTGAAGTATCCGTTCTCACCCCAGTTCCTCCCCCAGGAGTTGGCGGCAATCTGGAAGAGGAAGAAAGAGGAAGAGGTGAGGGAAGAAGGTAATTACCGATGAATGTTCCACAATCACAATTGGTGGCAGCTCCTCAGACCCTCCCAGAGACACCAGCCCACACCCTGCAAAGTGTCCTTTCCTCCCTCATGTTTGGGAAGGTCCAAAGGAGGCCTGGTGTGGTACCGAGCAAAGCAGGCCAGGTAGGTCGATGTTTTTTTTGCTCTGTGCTGTGTTGGATGTTCGACAGTGGCAGCGGTGGGGGAGCTACAACTGGCCTCAGTATCCCTGGGCGTGGGAGAGGACAAACATCAACCAAAGGGAGCTTTACTCTGTATTGAACCCGTTCTGTACCATTCCCCAGCACATTCTCATATCCTCAATAGCTTAAAAAACAAAAATAGCCCTGTGTGTGTGTTGTGTGGTTGTAGTTTGGACATACCCAGTATTGGCGAATCTGTCCATCATATCCTTGCTCTTCACCCCATCTACAAAACAAACACAAAGAGTCTTCTGATTAGAATATAGTTTAAAGTCCTCAGTTATTAGTCAGAAAAAACATTCCTTTCAAAAGTTTATTGCCTCTCGAACATTACACAAGGTCAGGACAACACACGTGAGACGAGCTGCACTGGTACTTTGCTTGTTCGGTGATGTGCCGGATGCTGTGGGGGGTCAGGGGTGTTTCACGGGGGTGGGGTCGGGGGTCGTGGCGTTTCACGGGGTGGGGTCGTGGCGTTTCACCGGGGTGGGGTCGGGGCATTTCACGGGGGTGGGGTCGGGGGTCGTGCGTTTCACGGGTGGGGGTCGGGGCGTTTCATGGGGGTGGGGTCGGGGTGTTTCACGGGTGGGGGGGGGTCGGGGGTCGTGGCATTTCACGGGGGTGGGGTCGGGACGTTTCACGAGGGTGGGGTCGGGGGTCGTGGCATTTCACGGGGGTGGGGTCGGGACGTTTCATGGGGGGGGGGGGGTCGGGGCGTTTCACGGGGGGGGGGGGGTCGGGGGTCGAGGCGTTTCACGGGGGTGGGGTCGGGGTGTTTCACGGGTGGGGGGGTCGGGGGTCAGGGCGTTTCACGGGCGTGGGGTCGGGGGTCAGGGCGTTTCACGGGCGTGGGGTCGGGGGTCAGGGCGTTTCACGGGCGTGGGGTCGGGGGTCGTGGCGTTTCACGGGCGTGGGGTCGGGGGTCGTGGCGTTTCACGGGGGTGGGGTCGGGGCGTTTCACGGGGTGGGGTGGTGGCGTTTCACCGGGGTGGGGTCGGGGGTCGGGGTGTATCACGGGGGGGTCGGGGCGTTTCACGGGGGGGGGGGGGGGGGGGGGGGGGTCGGGGGTCGAGGCGTTTCACGGGGGTGGGGTCGGGGGTCAGGGCGTTTCACGGGGGTGGGGTCGGGGGGTCGGGGGTCGTGGCGTTTCACAGGGGTGGGGTCGGGGTGTTTCACGGGTGGGGGGGTCGGGGGTCAGGGCGTTTCACGGGGGTGGGGTCGGGGGTCGTGGCGTTTCACGGGGTGGGGTCGGGGTGTTTCACGGGGGTGGGGTCGGGGGTCGTGGCGTTTCACAGGGGTGGGGTCGGGGTGTATCACGGGTGGGGGGGGTCGAGGGTCGAGGCGTTTCACGGGGGTGGGGTCGGGGGTCGGGGTGTTTCACGGGGGTGGGGTCGGGGCGTTTCACGGGGGTGGTGTCGGGGGTCGGGGTGTTTCACGGGTAGGTGGTGGTCGGGGGTCGGGGCGTTTCACGGGTAGGTGGGGGTCGGGGGGTATTTCACGGGTGTGAAGTGGGGGGTCGGGGTGGAGGAGCCTGGGTCAGCAGGGCCTCAGACTTTCCTTGTGGTATCTGCTGAGGAAAGGTTCAGACTTACCTTCGAGAGCTTCCTCTTCTTCCCCGCCAGCTTTTACTCAGCAGGCCGTTAAAATGCCATTGGGGTTCTATAGCCATCATAGGACCCCAATTAACATACATTAATGAGGTTCCTGCCCGAGTCGGGCAGGCTCATTGGCCACCTTAAAGAAGGGCCCAGTTAAGATGGTGGCGAGCGGGAATCGCGTGCCAACTGGGTGGTAAGTCTTTGCACAGATATTTGAACTGCACGCTCGCCCTATTCCTGCTGGGTGGGGTGGGTTAAAATTTCCCCCTTTACTGTCTGCCTCACACATAATGAATGGCCACTTGGAGGTGGCGGAGAGTTGCAGTTACAAGTGGAACTGTCCCCCAGCGAGAATCAGGGCAGGAGTGGAGCGAGTTGGGAAACGTGTTGAATAGTTTAACTGTCCAGCTCAGTCCCAGATCAAAACCCTATGATTGAGGGGTGACTTGACTCCGATTGTTGGGACAATCCCAGCTACCCTCAATCCAACCCTTTCACAAGGTAGATGCAGGTGTGACATTCTCCTGGCGGATTGGGAATGAGGCAAATGGAAGTTTACACACTCAAATCCTTCCTCCATCTGCTCCCCGAAGGATTGAAGAACATCCTTGTGTTGTTGGAAAGAGATTATTTATTGAGATATCAAAGGGCTGCACAGTGTAGAGTCTGGACCCAATCGCCCCCAGCCCCAACCTATGTCACCAGCTCTGTGTCCAGGTTCTTTGTGAGTTAAGAGAAAGGCTGGACTTGCCCTTCCTCTACGTGCTAAGTTCACTTCACTTTCCGCCTGGGGACAACAGCTGGAAGAGGCCAACGCCCAACCTGAGGTCAGTGTACAGATTCCATTCAGGAATACAAAACAATACAGGGACAAGTTCAACACTGCGAGTACTTCCGGCACATATCTGGGCAGGATTCCACCTGAACACAGATTAAACCGGCTATCAGAGGGCAGCCAAGCCGTGAGTCACCTATTGTCAGAGGAGTCTTTCCTCGGATTGCGGATAGCATGCACCACATATTTATCAAATTCCACATTAGAAACAGAACAAACATCCTATTCTTGTTGCTTCTCTTTAAATACACAGCCAGTTCTTGGCCTGGACACTCCGCTGATAATGAAACACATGTGGGGAAATCTCCCAGCCCACTTTACTCAACAACTGTGTCGTCTTTTTCCTGGCAGTGTCCACAGTTAATGGGACAGAGGAGCAGAGCAAGTCCAGGCACCTGAATCAATGCCACCGACACCAGAATCTCAATACACCAACCAACAGGGTCTCAGTCTGTGTCAGTGATTACACCGACCGACAGGGTCCCACTCTGTGTCAGGTTTTCAAAAGGCCACACAAGACCTGAATTCCAGAGGTGAGGTCAGAGTGACTGCCCTAGACATCAAGGCAGCATTTGACCGAGTGTGGCATCAAGGAGCCCTAGTAAAACTGAAGTCAATGGGGATCGGGGGGAAAACTCTCCACTGACTGGAGTCATACCTAGCAAAAAGGAAGATGGTTGTGGTTCTTGAAGACCAATCATCACAGCCCCAGGACATCGCTGCAGGAGTTCCTCAGGGCAGTGTCCTCGGCCCAACCATCTTCAGCTGCTTCATCAATGGCCTTCCCTCCATTATAAGGTCAAAAATGGGGAGGTTCACTGATGATTTCACAGTGTTCAGTTCCATTCGCAATTCCTCAGATAATGAAATAGCCATGCCCGCATGCAGCAAGACCTGGACAACATCTATGTTTGGGCTGATAAGTGGCAAGTAACATTCACGCCACACAAGTGACAGGCAATGACTATCTCCAACAAGCGAGGGTCTAACCACCTCCCCTTGACATTAAATGGCATTAGCCCTTGATATTCAACAGCATTACCATCGCCGAATCCCCCACCATCAACATCCTGGGGGTCACCATTGACCAGAAACTTAACTGGACCAGCCACATAAATACTGTGACTGCAAGAGCAGGTCAGAGGCTGGGTATTCTGCGGCGAGTGTCTCACCTCCTGACTCCCCAAAGCCTTTCCACCATCTACAAGGCACAAGTCAGGAGTGTGATGGAATACTCTCCACTTGCCTGGATGAATGCAGCTCCAACAACACTCAAGAAGCTCGACACCATCCAGGACAAAGCAGCCCGCTTGATTGGCAACCCATCCACCACCTTAAACATTCACTCCCTCCACCACCGGCGTACCGTGGCTGCAGTGTGTACCATCTACAAGATGCACTGCAGCAACTCGCCAAGGCTTCTTCGGCAGCTTATAAAGATCCTTCTATAATCTGCCCATGTCCTGGACTAAGTTTTGGGCATTCTAATATTGGTATAGTGAAATAATCATTCTACTGACAGTGAAATTTCTGCTCACAGTGAAATTGTGAACAAATGCATTGTTTAGTGCACAAGCAGCAGTGACCTAAGGTTCAGGAATGAATGGAAAGCAGAGAGATTTTCCCCAAATCCAGTGTGGAAGTAGGGCAAGGCACCAAACTACCACATTGCAGAATTTAACTAAGTCAAAGTGTCTGGGAGGTTTCTGGCTGGGAATTTGCTTATTCGGGGAACAGACAAGCTCATTGCTGCAGGATTTAAAATTTAAAGCCATGTGAATCAATGGGTTGGGAGCGCAGCAGCAAGATTACTGGCAAAATCCTGTCCCAGATTCACCAGCAAAGCTGTGGAAGGGGCTGCGGGACAGGCTCAGGCAGAGGAGGAGGCCCGGTTTTGGAAGGGAGTGGTGCAGGTGCTCATAACAATTGCTGAATGTATTGGACATCCAGGCAGCGAGTTACAGCAACAGGTTGGAGAGCGTGGAGGAGCCCAGTGTCAACCTGTGTGGTGTTCTGGTGCAGGGCATCAATACCCTGCAGTCTAACATGGAGTGTGTGGTCAGCTTCATGAACACTGCAGCTGGCTCCTCCCTACAGGGGTGCATGGCACCAGTAGTAGCATTTCTCAGGCATGCTCATACAGGGGCCGTGCAGAATCTGGGCTCCACCATCTCCTCCACGTTGGACAGGCTGAGAGACACGATGGACCTACCGTCTGCTCTGCCACAGACCAGTGGGAGTGTTGAGCTGCAGCCCCATGGCAGGGGCAGTCGTGCAATGGGCATGGAATGTGTTGCCCCCCTATCTCAGGATGACAGCACATCTGCACCCACCCTGATGCCAGAAAGCCAGCTGGGCCACACTGCCCTGGCAGCTGGCGAGATGCTGCAGTCTGTAAGTGGCACTCTCAGCCCCAAGCTCCTCGATCTGGAATTCACTGCCTGAAAGGGCGGTGGAAGCAGATTCAATAGTAACTTTCAAAAGGGAATTGGATAAACACTTGAAAAGGAAAAATTTGCCGGGCTATGGGGAAAGAGCAGGGGGGAGTGGGACAAATTGGAGAGCTCGTTCAAAGAGCCGGCACAGGCACGATGGGCTGAATGGCCTCTTTGTGCTGTGTGATTCTCTGATTCTAGGTCACTGACCACAAGCATCTCATTGGAACTCCTGATGGACTGAAACTCCTGACAGGGCGACATATTTTCAGCCGGTTTTGTGCTGTAGGAGCTTATTCCCGGGGATTGGAATGCTTTCCATGTGGGACAGGCGGTATCAGCACCAGACACTCCCGCAGCAAGTGTAGAACAATCCGATTTCACATCAGCGCTTCACAGCTAGCAGAGAGGAGACTGTCATCCCCAACAGTCTGGCCTGCATTTGGAGCCAGGCCCCAGCAGTGAATGCCCAGTGTATCACCCACAGAAGCCCTCCAGGCACTGTACATTGTGACAGGGGATGCTGATGCACACACCTCTGTCGAATGGAATAATGTTATCACTTGCACACAGACAAGTGTTGCTGGTCTCACTCGCCTATGATATCAGCCGAAGGCAATTCTCTTCACGCACAGCTGAGAATATTTCATGAGTTCAGCGACGCCCACATCCTGTAAACGAATTTTTAAAAAAGTTGACTGCATAGAGCAGGCACTCACAGTGCAATAAGCAAGCTTCCAGTGCAGGGGGAACTCTGGCGTCTCACTTGATAGTAGTATGTCCAGGGGAATCATTGTGCTCTCGCTTTTGCCGTCATCAGTTTCTCTCACTCATTTTCAGTCGTCTCCATGATTTCCTATTGGAATTCTTTTATCTTTTCACTTTCCTGCCCTCTAACCCGTTAAGTTGTGGTCCCAGCTCATTGGTGCCAGTCGACCTCTGGCACTCCTCCAAACTGGTCATTCTTTGTGTGGAGTGTAGATAGTGAGCAGCCGAAGTGAAGAGCAGGCTCGCTGACCATGGCGGGCAGTGTAGGGTCACAGCTGCATCTGGTCTTGTCCTGACCCAAGATTACGACAAGCAATTTTTCAACGCTCCTTTCCTTCTCTGACCTGCGGTTCTGAAATCATTTGGCAGCCTGGGAATGGAAGCTGCTGGTGCCTCAGCGTTTAATAATTCATCCTGCAGGGAAGCCTCGCGCCTACTCTCAGGTCTCCAAATTCACCAAAGAAGAAGGGACAAGCAAAGGCCACCAGGCACCTCCAGCCCGCCTCCATTCAACAAATGAAAGTCACCTACCCGTCTCTCAATCCCTTCTCCCACTAAAATCTATCTAACTGTCTCTGTAAACCATTTACACTCTCAGCTTCAATGGGCCAGTCTGTCCTGAATTTCCTACACATCACTTATAGACCCGTAAACCCTGACTTTAACCTAAGCGTCCCCCGCGAGAATGGGGGAGGTTCATTCTAACGCCTGTGTCACACCCCGGCACATTTTACACTCTGACTTCAATGGGATGGGGGTGACACTGGCGCCTGACCCGGTCCCACAATTACCCTCCCCCCCACCGCCGTCTATTATTGATTATATCGTGAGACTCTTCTTTTAAATCTCTGTTGATTGCCTTCCCATTCTCACTCCTCCCAGATTTAACTTTATTTGAACCAAGTCCCAGCACCGATCATTCCTTACCCTGTGATTTTAACCGAGTGGGTCCCATGTCTACGGAATTTCTCCGGTTTTTCCGCCATCACTGGTGTGTGTCTGTAAACTCCGCTTCTGTACACAAAGAAATCTTCATGCACCTCCAGCAGCGCTGTGAAAGGATATAGGAGATATGTCAGCATTCATTCTACAGTCCCACCGTAATCCTTTTTAAAATTAATTCACAAGATGTGGACGTCGCTGGCAAGGCCAGCATTTATTGCCCATTCCTCGAGAAGGTGGTGGTGAGCTGCCTTCTTGAGTACAACTGAGTGTCTCACTCGGCCATTTCAGAGGGCAGTTCAGAGTCAACCACATTGCTGTGGGTCTGGAGTCACATATAGGCCAGACCAGGTAAGGACGGCAGATTACCTTCCCTAAAGGACATTAGTGAACCAGATGGGTTTTTACGACAATCCGGTAGTTTCATGGTCACCATTACTGATACTAGCTTTTTATTCCAGATTTATTTCATTGAATTTAAATTCCCCAGCTGCCATGGTGGGATTTGAACTCATGCCTCCGGATCATTAGTCCAGGCCTCTGGATTACTAGTCCAGCAACATAACCACTATGCTACCGTACCCACCATAGTCCCACTGTAATCCCACCCCAAACGTCAGCTAATGCAGCCATGACACAAATAAAGCCAGGTCCACATCTGTGTCCTCCCAGTACAGACCCACTCTGGGAAATATCCTGGTGTGTGCACGATATTCCCAGTTTTTCCATTTACAAATTGAACTTGGGATCGACCCAGAATTTGTCCTCCATTTGTTGATAAAACTGTGATGCTGACGACATGACCTGGAATCCCCGATGGATTCCTGGCCGGTATCACACACATGGCTATTATAGACAAGGATATTGGAAGGGACATCTGGCCATTCAAACCAGTCATTTCCAACACAACATGGACACTCAAAGAAAAACTTCCAAATGTCCATGAAACATCCCCCTGACCCTGAGGGTGATGAGAGCAAGTGATACCAGGATATCACTATCAATTCTAACTGCCATTATCCAACACTGACTGATCACAGGTCTCTTTCTGGTCCTGGCCTCTTGTCACCAGCCAATTGTCCACACTCTGACTTGTTCGCACCTAGTGAGCTGGCTCTATAACAGAGCAGCAGTGCATGGAGTAGACATTTAAAAAAATGTATTCGTTCATGGGATGTGGACGTCGCTGGCAAGGCCAGCATTTATTGTCCATCCCTAACTGCCCTTGAGAAGGTGGTGGTGAGCTGCCTTCTTGAACCGTTGCAGTCCTTGTGGTGAAGTTTGGTGCAACTGAGTGTCTCGCTAGGCCATTTCAGATCGCAGTTCAGAGTCAACCACATTGCTGTGGGTCTGGAGTCACATATAGGCCAGACCGGGTAAGGACGGCAGGTTTCCTTCCCTAAAGGACATTAGTGAACCAGTTGGGTTTTTACGACAATCCGGTTACCATTACTGATACTAGCTTTTTAATTCCAGATTTATTTAATTAACTGAACTTAAATTCCCCCAGCTGCCTTGAACTCATGTCTCCGGATTATTAGTCCAGGCCTCTGGATTACTAGTCCAATAACATAACCACTCTTCTACCGTACCCCATTATACTTCCTAGTCAAAGGCCATTGACCCAAAGTCACCCCTTTAATGGAAGGGAAGTGCTGTATCTGAATGAGATGGCAATCAGTTTGGACAGCAGGGTTAATTGAGAGGTCAGGGCTCCACCAAGCTTGACCGCTAGACAGAAGAGCAATCAGTGAGCTAAGAGTTCAAGTGGCAACAGCACAGATTCATCCAGGGTCAAAGGTTACCAACACGGAAGTTGTTTCTGAGAGCTCATTTCTCTGTCCTGCTCCTCAGCAGTAATTTTCTCAGAATGGTCTGGTGGACGATCAGTAGCTCAGACAATTCATTGAGGGGTGAATTATTTTGTGCCGTGGGATCTATTCCGCCCATCTGAGAGGGCAGATAGGGCCTCAGTTTAATATCTCATCCGATAGGAGCGGCTCTGACAGTGCAGTACTCCCTGAGTACTGCACTGGAGTGTCAGCCTAGATTATGTACTCAAGTCTCTGGAGTGGGGCTTGAACCCACGATCTTCTGAATCAGAGGCAAGAGTGCTACCGACTGAGCCACAGCTGGCACACCAGTGAGGGGTGTGGGGTATATCAGAGTGTTACAGTGAGGGGCGTGGGGTATATCACAGTGTTACAGTGAGGGGTGTGGGGTATATCAGAGTGTTACAGTGAGGGGTGTGGGGTATATCAGAGTGTTACAGTGAGGGGAGTGGGGTATATCACAGTGTTACAGTGAGGGGTGTGGGGTATATCAGAGTGTTACAGTGAGGGGTGTGGGGTATATCAGAGTGTTACAGTGAGGGGTGTGGGGTATATCAGAGTGATACAGTGAGGGGTGTGGGGTATATCAGTGTGTTACAGTGAGGGGTGTGGGGTATATCAGAGTGTTACAGTGAGGGGTGTGGGGTATATCACAGTGTTACAGTGAGGGGTGTGGGGTATATCAGAGTGTTACAGTGAGGGGTGTGGGGTATATCAGAGTGATACAGTGAGGGGTGTGGGGTATATCAGTGTGTTACAGTGAGGGGTGTGGGGTATATCACAGTGTTACAGTGAGGGGTGTGGGGTATATCAGAGTGTTACAGTGAGGGGAGTGGGGTATATCAGAGTGTTACAGTGAGGGTTGTGGGGTATATCAGAGTGTTACAGTGAGGGGAGTGGGGTATATCAGAGTGTTACAGTGAGGGTTGTGGGGTATATCAGAGTGTTACAGTGAGGGGAGTGGGGTATATCAGAGTGTTACAGTGAGGGGAGTGGGGTATATCAGAGTGTTACAGTGAGGGGTGTGGGGTATATCAGAGTGTTACAGTGAGGGGTGTGGGGTATATCAGAGTGTTACAGTGAGGGGTGTGGGGTATATCAGAGTGTAACAGTGAGGGGTGTGGGGTATATCAGAGTGTTACAGTGAGGGGTGTGGGGTATATCAGAGTGTAACAGTGAGGGGTGTGGGGTATATCAGAGTGTTACAGTGAGGGGTGTGGTGTATATCAGAGTGTTACAGTAAGGGGTGTGGGGTATATCAGAGTGTAACAGTGAGGGGTGTGGGGTATATCAGAGTGTTACAGTGAGGGGTGTGGGGTATATCAGTGTTACAGTGAGGGGTGTGGGGTATATCAGTGTTACAGTGAGGGGTGTGGTGTATATCAGAGTGTTACAGTGAGGGGTGTGGGGTATATCACAGTGTTACAGTGAGGGGTATATCAGAGTGTTACAGTGAGGGGAGTGGGGTATATCAGAGTGTTACAGTGAGGGTTGTGGGGTATATCAGTGTTACAGTGAGAGGTGTGGGGTATATCAGTGTTACAGTGAGAGGTGTGGGGTATATGGTCCGTCCTCACGTCATCTCCCCAACTATTAGGCTGAAGTGGCTCGAAAGCAGTTTGGCTGCACTGTATATCCTACCTTGTACGGGTCCATTCACCATCAGTTCTTTCATTACTTCCTTCTCCTATTGGATAAACATTTGAAGAAAAATAAAATTACAACAAGAATAAGGCAACACACTGAATGCTCTCTAACCCAGTGCTCTCTAACCCATTGCCCATTGCTCTCTAACCCATTGCCCATTGCTCTCTAACCCATTGCCCATTGCTCTCTAACCCATTGCCCATTGCTCTCTAACCCATTGCTCTCTAACCCATTGCCCATTGCTCTCTAACCCATTGCCCATTGCTCTCTCACCCATTGCCCTTTGCTCTCTAACCCATTGCCCATTGTTCTCTAACCTATTTCTCTCTAACCCATTGCCCTTGTTCTCTAACCCATTGCTCTCTAACCCATTGCGCATTGCTCTCTAACCCATTGCCCATTGCTCTCTAACCCATTTCTCTCTAACCCATTGCCCTTGTTCTCTAACCCATTGCTCTCTAACCCATTGCCCATTGCTCGCTAACCCATTGCTCTGTAACCCATTGCCCATTGCTCTCTAACCCATTGCTCTCTAACCCATTGCCCATTGCTCTCTAACCCATTGCCCATTGCTCTCTAACCCATTGCCCATTTCTCTCTAACCCATTGCCCATTGCTCGCTAACCCATTGCCCATTGCTCTCTAACCCATTGCCCATTGCTCGCTAACCCATTGCTCTCTAACCCATTGCTCTCTAACCCATTGCCCATTGCTCTCTAACCCATTGCTCTCTTACCCATTGCCCATTGCTCTCTAGCCCATTGCCCATTGCTTGCTAACCCATTGCTCTCTTACCCATTGCCCATTGCTCTCTAACCCATTGCCCATTGCTCTCTAACCCATTGCTCTCTAACCCATTGCTCTCTAACCCATTGCCCATTGCTCGCTAACCCATTGCCCATTGCTCTCTAACCTATTGCCCATTGCTCTCTAACCCATTGCTCTCCAATCCATTGCCCATTTCTCTCTAACCCATTGCTTTCTAACCCATTGCTCTCTAACCCATTGCTTTCTAACCCATTGCTCTCTAACCCATTGCCCATTTCTCTCTAACCAATTGCCCATTGCCCTCTAACCCATTGCCCATTGCTCTCTAACCCATTGCCCATTGCTCTCTAACCAATTGCTCTCTAACCCATTGCCCTCAGACCAAATGCCCTCCAACCCATTGCCCATTTCTCTCTAACCTATTACCATTGCTCTCTAACCCATTGCCCATTTCTACCTAACCCATTGCCCATTGCTCTCTAACCCATTGTTCTCTAACCCATTGCCCATTGTTCTCTAACCCATTTCTCTCTAACCCATTTCCCATTGTTCTCTAACCCATTTCTCTCTAACCCATTGCCCATTGCTCTCTAACCCATTGCCCATTGCTCTCTAACCCATTGCCCATTGCTCTCTAACCCATTGCCCATTGCTCTCTAACCCATTGCCCATTGCTCTCTAACCCATTGCCCATTGCTCTCTAACCCATTTCCCATTGCTCTCTAACCCATTGCCCATTGCTTTCTAACCCATTGCTCTCTAACCCATTGCCCATTGCTCTGTAACCCATTGCCCATTTCTCTCTAACCCATTGCTCTCTAACCCATTGCCCATTGCTCTCTAACCCATTGCTCATTGCTCTCTAACCCATTGCCCATTTCTCTCTAACCCATTGCCCACTAACCCATTGCCCATTGCTCTCTAACCCATTGCCCATTGCTCTCTAACTCATTGCCCATTGCTCTCTAACCCATTGCCCATTGCTCTCTAACCCATTGCCCCTTGCTCTCTAACCCATTGACCATTGCTCTGTAACCCATTGCCCATTGCTCGCTAACCCATTGCCCATTGCTCTGTAACCCATTGCTCTGTAACCCATTGCCCATTGCTCTCTAACCCATTGCCCATTGCTCTCTAACCCAATGCCCACTGCTCTCTAACCCATTGCCCATTGCTCTCTAACCCATTGCTCTCTAACCCATTGCCCAGTGCTCTCTAACCCATTTCCCATTGCTCTCTAACCCATTGCTCTCTAACCCATTGCCCATTGTTCTCTAACCCATTGCTCTCTAACCCATTGCTCTCTAACCCATTGCCCATTGCTCTCTAACCCATTGCCCATTGCTCTCTAACCCATTGCCCATTGTTCTCTAACCCAATGCCCATTGCTCTCTAACCCATTGCCCATTGTTCTCTAACCCATTGCCCATTACTCTCTAACCCATTGCCCATTGTTCTCTAACCCATTGCCCATTGCTCTCTAACCCAATGCCCATTGCTCTCTAACCCAATGCCCATTACTCTCTAACCCATTGCCCATTGTTCTCTAACCCAATGCCCATTGCTCTCTAACCCATTGCCCATTGCTCTCTAACCCATTGCTCCATAACCCAATGCCCATTGCTCTCTAACCCATTGCACATTGCTCTTTAACCCAATGCTCTTTAAGCCATTGCTCATTGCTCTCTGACCCAAACCTCTCAGGTAGGTAGGTCCCAGGCCCTGATAGAGAGCAGGGAGATTGGGCTGGTCCAGGAACTGATAGAAAGCAGGGACGAGCAAATGTTTTAATCGTTGAGCCTGTGTCTGTGCCCAAGAATAAATAAGAGGCGTGGGAGCGGTTACTGACGCTGATGGGAGGGTTACTCTCCCTGATGGGAGGGTTACTGACCCTGATGGGAGGGTTACTCTCCCTGATGGGAGGGTTACTGACCCTGATGGGAGGGTTACTCTCCCTGATGGGAGGGTTACTGACCCTGATGGGAGGGTTACTCTCCCTGGTGGGAGGGGTTACTGACCCTGATGGGAGGGTTACTGACCCTGATGGGAGGGTTACTCTCCCTGATGGGAGGGTTACTGTCCCTGATGGGAGGGGTTACTGACCCTGATGGGAGGGGTTACTGTCCCTGATGGGAGGGGTTACTGACCCTGATGGGAGGGTTACTGACCCTGATGGGAGGGGTTACTAACCCTGATGGGAGGGGTTACTGACCCTGATGGGAGGGGTTACTCTCCCTGATGGGAAGGGTTACTCTCCCTGATGGGAGGGGTTACTCTCCCTGATGGGAGGGGTTACTGACCCTGATGGGAGGGTTACTGACCCTGATGGGAGGGGTTACTGACCCTGATGGGAGGGGTTACTGACCCTGATGGGAGGGGTTACTGACCCTGATGGGAGGGGTTACTGACCCTGATGGGAGGGGTTACTGACCCTGATGGGACGGTTGCTGTCCCTGATGGAGGGGTTGCTGACCCTGATGGGAGGGGTTAATGACCCTGATGGGAGGGGTTACTGTCTCTGATGGGAGGGGTACTGTCCCTGATGGGAGGGTTACTGACCCTGATGGGAGGGTTACTGTCCCTGATGGGAGGGTTACTCTCCCTGATGGGAGGGGTTACTGACCCTGATGGGAGGGTTACTGTCCCTGATGGAGGGGTTACTGACCCTGATGGGAGGGTTACTGACCTTGATGGGAGGGTTACTGTCCCTGATGGGAGGGTTACTGACCCTGATGGGAGGGGTTACTGTCTCTGATGGGAGGGGTACTGTCCCTGATGGGAGGGTTACTGACCCTGATGGGAGGGTTACTGTCCCTGATGGGAGGGTTACTCTCCCTGATGGGAGGGGTTACTGACCCTGATGGGAGGGTTACTGTCCCTGATGGAGGGGTTACTGACCCTGATGTGAGAGTTACTGATCCTGATGGGAGGGTGACTGACCCTGATGGGAGGGGCTACTGACCCTGATGGGAGGGTTACTGACCCTGATGGGAGGGTTACTGACCCTGATGGGAGGGGTTACTGACCCTGCTGACTACAGTGCCCTGACTGGGAGACGTTACTTGCTCTGGCAGTGGGAGGGAGTCTGTCAGCGTGAGGCAAACTATTAATATGTTGTTTTCAATCTTTAAAGAAATAACTGAGTTGAACTGTATTGTAAAATCAGTCAGAGTGTGGGTGACAGGAGATAGTCAATGGGTAAATGAACTGGGGTGAGTTGAATTTAAGTAAGTGATTCACTAGCTGGGCGCTATAGTCAGATCGAACTTTCTTGCTGTAAACTGTAGAATTCCGTGTCCTTGTCACCTTCAGACAAAGCTTCACTGATAGCGAAAGCCTGAATCTCGAGCACAGGAGCAGGACAGATGGGAATGGCACATTCCTGTGGTACTCACATTGTTGGAGAGGCGGTAGGGGGGAGTGGACTGGTAGATCTGGTTGGTGTGGGTGTAGGGATTGGGACAAGGCATCGTTGCCTGCCTCTTGCCGCGGCCAGCTGACCGAGTGGACATCATACACTGGTTACTGAGCTGGTGGCTGTCTGAGCTGGAGAACGGGTAGCAGGTGTCCGACACCACCCTGGAAGGAGGAAAACAGAAAGAGCTGAGTGCGGAGCATTTAAAGAATTACTGACTGGGTCCCCAGGTCACTGCAAGGGCTAATTATGTCCTAATTAGTCACAATTGAGGTCATTACTCTTGATCCTGGGAGTTTAGTTACTATGTTGGTCCACCCTGAGTTATAGTATGTCAGGATTTGTTTAAGGTTGAGTTGATGTCTCTCAGTCACACCATGCAACATACTGAATTCCCAAATCATCTTCTTAAATCAGGGGTTTATGGCCTGCAAGGGGAGATTAGCCACCATTTGCCCCTCTATGAATGTCAGCAGTGGGTAGCACTCTCTCCTCTGACTCAGAAGGTCATGGGTTCAATCCCTACTCCAGAGACTTGAGCCCATAATCCAGGCTGACACTCCCTCTGCAGTACTGAGGGAGTTCTGCACTGTTGGAGGTGCTGTGTTAAAGGAGGAGAGAGAGGTAGAGAAGTGGAGAGGTTTAGGGACGGAATTCCAGAACTTAGGGCCAAGGCAGCTGAAGGCACGGCCGCCAATGGTGGGGCGAAGGAAGAGGAGGATGCACAAGTTGCCAGAATTGGAGGAGTGCAGAGATCTTGGAGGTTTGTAGGGCTGGAGGATGTTACAGAGATAGAAAGAGGCAAGACCATGGAGGGATTTCAAAACAAGGATTAGAATTTTGAAATCGAGGCATTGCCAGACCAGGAGCCAATGTAGGTCAGCAAGCACAGGGGTGATGGATGAACTGGACTTGGTGCGAGTTAGGACACGGGCAGCAGAATTTTGGGTGCGTTGAAGTTTACGGCGGGTGAAAGGTGGGAGACCGGCCAGGAGTGCATTGGAATAGTCGTGTCTGGAGGTAACAAAGGCAGTAATGAGGGTTTCAGCAGCAGATGGGTTGAGGCAGGGGTGGAGGCGAGCGATATTACGATGGTGGAAGTAGGTGGTCTTTGTGATGGAGTGGATATGGGGTTGGAAGCTCAGCTCAGGGTTGAATAGGACGACGAAGTTGCAAACAGTCTGGTTCAGCCTGGAACAGTGACCAGGGAGGGGGATAGCGTCAGTGTCTAGGGAACGGAGTTTGTGGTGGGGACCGAAAACAATGGCTTCAGTTCTCCCAATATTTACCTGGAGGAAATCGCAGATCATCCAAACCTGGATGTCGGACAACACAAAGGTAATGGAGGGGTCAAGAGAGTTGGAGCTGGGTGTTGTCAGAGAAGTTGTCTCTTTGGCCGCGGATGATGTCACCAAGGGGAAACATGTAGATGAGGGCGAAAAAAGGGCCAAGGATATATCTTTGGAGGTCACAGTGCAGTGGGCGGGAAGAAAAGCCATTGCTGGATATGCTCAGGCTACAATCGGACAAGTCTCACTGAGCTGGTCAATGGAGGAGAGGTGTCGGATGATGATGGTGGGAATCGAGCATTTCAAAGGCTGTAGAGAGGTCGGGGAGGGAAAGGAAACCTTTATGCGCTGCCTGTGTCATGCTGCATCGTCAAGTGATAGCCAGATGGTTTATGCTGAGTTGAGTGACCTTAGTCAGGGTGCTGGTCATTGGCCTCAGTGTCCTTGGCTTGGGGAGAGTAGAGACTGTCTGCAGGATCTCTGTTCTGGTACCCGACCAACACTTAATGCGAGTGTACACAGGAGGAATGGTCCACGTGGCTGAGGTATTGGAGGGCTGCTGACATCATGGAACTGTACCCAGCAACAGTCAACGATCTCAGGGAGAGGGCAAGGGGGGAACTTGGGGAAAAACTTGAATCTTCCGCTCCCGCTCAACTCGCTACCACGGGGATTGGTTGAGGCAAACAGCATAGACGCACTTAAAGGGAAGCTAGATAAACACATGAGGGAGAAAGGAAAAGAAGGATATGGTGATAGGGTGAGATGAGAGGGGTGGGAGGAGGCTCGTGTGGAGCAGAAACACCGGCACTGGGCCTGTTTCTGAGCTGTAAATTCTATGTTTGTTATCCTGGACGGAGGAATGTTACAGGGAATAGGAAGACTGCGTGTGGGCCAGCTTAACAAGCTAGCAAAGGCCCAAAACAGCAAACAACCCTCGGTATAGATCTGTGATGAGAACGGATGGCTTATGGTGACGGAATAAGTTAAATTCTGCTTTTATAATATGGGATTTTTAACCAGTGTTTTAGGGATCACATTCTGCAATTCTGCCTGGTTTTCTGTAAAAAGCCAAAACCCAAAGGTCTTGTCCATACATGAAAACAAGCAGTTCCACTGAGAGTGCAGTGGGACACCCGCTGTTCTCAGGTGGGGGCCGAGGTTCTCTGGTGGGGGGCCGAGGTTCTCTGGTGGGGGGCCGAGGTTCTCTGGTGGGGGCCGAGGTTCTCTGGTGGGGGGGGGCCGAGGTTCTCTGGTGGGGGGCCGAGGTTCACTGGTGGGGGGGCCGAGGTTCACTAGTGGGGGGGCCGAGGTTCTCTGGTGGGGGCCCAAGTTCTCTGGTGGGGGGGCCGAGGTTCACTAGTGGGGGGGGCCGAGGTTCTCTGGTGAGGGGGGCCGAGGTTCTCTGGTGGGGGGGGCCGAGGTTCTCTGGTGGGGGGCCGAGGTTCTCTGGTGGGGGGGGGCCGAGGTTCTCTGGTGGGGGGGGGCCGAGGTTCTCTGGTGGGGGCCGAGGTTCACTGGTGGGGGGCCGAGGTTCTCAGGTAGGCGCTGGTGGGGCCGAAGTTCCCCTGATGCCTGCCCATACTCAGTAAATTATTCCATTGTGCTGCAAACAGCAAGGGAGGATGAGAGGTGATGGGTTAACTGCATAAAATGGGCAACGGAGGCGTTGGTTTGAAAGTCAAGGACACCAACACACCCATGAATCAGTGAAACTATGCAAGTCAGGGATTCAATTCGTCCTTTTGTACCTGGGTTTGGCATGAAACGCACATTCATTGAAGAAACATTTATAACTAAAAGACTAATGAGATAAGTTAGGCATTTAACCAAAAGGAGAAATAGCGACAGAAACAGAAACAGAGAGCGACAGAGAGAGAGACAGAGAGAGAGAGACAGAGGGAGAGAGAGAGAGGGAGAGAGAGAGACAGAGACAGAGAGCGAGAGAGAGAGAGAGACAGAGAGCGAGAGAGAGAGAGAGAGAGAGAGACAGAGAGAGAGAGACAGAGAGCGAGAGAGAGAGAGAGACACAGAGAGAGAGACAGAGAGAGAGAGACAGAGAGACAGAGCGAGAGAGAGAAAGACAGAGAGAGACAGAGAGAAATAGAGAGACAGAGAGAGAGAGTAGTGGAGATGACAGGATGCAGTCTCCATGTTTCTAGCAATAGTGTTGATGCCCACAAACACTGATCTCCTGGTGACCCCTACACTCAGCTGCTGGCCACTGACCCCAGGCAGGCTTTAAATTCACAAACAATCAGTTGGCAGCTGCAGTGATCTGATACTCGGGGCGAGGGGGAGGGAAACAGCTGGGCTAGTTTCCCTCCAAGTATCTAAAGCCGAGTCAGTAATCAAGTACAGGACGGGAAAGCGACAGACTGCAATCCTCTGTGGAATGTCACTCTACAACTTTAAAAAGCAACACGTGAATGTTCAGTGCTCACCGCGACCTGGCATCGTTTAAATAAAGATCTGCCCCCCACACAAATGCTGAGGAAATTCCCATCAGAGAGGGAAAGTAAACTGAGCAGGGAACGGCAGCCTGGGTGGATATTACAGGGTTAAAAAAAATCACAGCCCCTCTCCCAGGCCGGAGCCTCACACTGGGAGCACATCTCCTGAAATTCCAGACCCTATTCCTGATCTGCACTCCCGGCTGCCGAGTCTCTGTGCTGGGAGCATTCCTGACATTTACCAGCAGCTAGGTGTCAGCTGTGGTTCAGTGGGTCGCAGTCTCGCTCACAGTCCCACGCCAGAGACTTGACCACATAATCCAGGCTGACACCCCAGCGCAGTGCTGAGGGAGCGCTGCACAGTCGGAGGTGCCGTCTTTCAGATCAGATGTTAAACCTGCCCTCTCAGGTAGATGTACAAGATCCCACGGCAATATTTCAAAGACGAGCAAGGGAGTATTCCTTGGTGTCCTGGTCAATATTTATCCCTTAACCAACATCACTAACACAGATATTGATCAGTATCACATTGCTGTTTGTGGGATCTTGCTGTGCGCAAATTGGCTGCTGCGTTTTCTACATTACAACAGTGATTACACTTCCAAAGTACTTCATTGGCTGTAAAGCGCTTTGGGAAGTCCTGAGGTGGTGAAAGGCCCTGTATAAATACAAGTCCCTTCTTTCTTTTTCAATAACCTAGTGGTTATGGCACTGGATGAGCAACCCCGAGGTCATGAGTTCAAACCCCAGCATGGCAAGTGGGCTAGCACCATGAAAGCTGCCAGATTATCATAAAATTCCAACTGGTTCACTAATGGTGTGGGAAGCTGTCACTCCTACCTGATGGTGTGGTTAACCCCGAATGCCCACACAGAAACTGGCAATAAATACCAGCTCGGCAGGGTCACCAGATTCCAAGAACAATGTAAAATAAACTACTATGGATCTTATGCCAGGAGATTACAGTCTCCTATGGCCTACGGGGTGGGGAAGACACCCTACTGACTGCTGGGAGAGTGGTCACAGTGCTGGTTGGCATCAATCAGTGCTCCGCTGTTACTTGGTACAGACTGGGACACCTGTTCTAGCTTAATGACACTAGGCATGAAGACTGTGGTACTGGTCACAGCCACTCCCTGATCCACCGCTCGTTACCGCTCCATCTCAGACAGGCCTGTGTCTAGGGTACATACCCGCGACGCCTCAGGTACCACCAGGCACCGTCGATCCGCCCACCATGACAGCCTTGCTGGTTCCGTGTGTCGCACGAAATCAGATTCTGTGGTGATAACGCTGCTGTCATGTGACCCATGGATTGGATGGAGATCCTGTCGGATGCCACGGCTAGGGAGCAAGAAACAGACATCAGAGAGACCTCACCCGACCATCGTTATTCTGCACCCCGCACTCTGTAACACTCCCTGATATACCCCACACCCCACACTGTAACACTCTGATATACCCCACACCCCTCACTGTAACACTCTGATATACCCCACACCCCTCACTGTAACACTCCCTGATATACCCCACACCCCTCACTGTAACACTCCATGACATACCCCACACCCCTCACTGTAACACTCCCTGATATACCCCACACCCCTCACTGTAACACTCCCTGATATACCCCACACCCCTCACTGTAACACTCTGATATACCCCACACCCCTCACTGTAACACTCTGATATACCCCACACCCCTCACTGTAACACTCCCTGATATACCCCACACCCCTCACTGTAACACTCCCTGATATACCCCACACCCCTCACTGTAACACTCCCTGATATACCCCACACCCCTCACTGTAACACTCCCTGATATACCCCACACTCCTCACTGTAACACTCCATGACATACCCCACACCCCTCACTGTAACACTCCCTGATATACCCCACACCCCTCACTGTAACACTCTGATATACCCCACACCCCTCACTGTAACACTCTGATATACCTCACACCCCTCACTGTAACACTCTGATATACCCCACACCCCTCACTGTAACACTCTGATATACCCCACACCCCTCACTGTAACACTCTCTGATATACACCACACCCCTCACTGTAACACTCTGATATACCCCACACCCCCTCACTGTAACATTCTGCTAACGTGGTACCTTTGTTTAAAAAGGGAGAAAGGGATAGACCGAGTAATTACAGAGCAGTCAAAAAATTGAGGGACAGGATAAATCTTCATTTGGAAAGACACGGATTAATCAGGGACAGTCAGCATGGATTTGTTAAGGGAAGGTCGTGTCTGACTAACTTGATTGAATTTTTTGAGGAGGTAACAAGGAGGGTTGATGAGGGGAGTGCGTTTGATGTAGTTTATATGAATTTTAGCAAGGCTTTTGATAAGGTCCCACATGGCAGACAGGCCACAAAAGTAAAAGCCCATGGGATCCAAGGCAAAGTGGCAAATTGGATCCAAAATTGGCTCAGAGGCAGGAAACAAAGGGTAATGGTCGAAGGGTGTTTTTGTGACTGGAAGGCTGTTTCCATAGGGGTTCCGCAGGGCTCAGTACTGGGTCCTTTGCTTTTGTGGTATAGATCAATGATTTGGACTTGAATGTAGGAAGTATGATTAAGAAGTTTGCAGATGATACAAAAATTGGCCGTGTGGTTGATAATGAAGAAGAAAGCTGCAGACTGTAGGAAGATATTAATGGACTGGTCATGTGGGCAGAAGAGTGACAAATGGAATTCATTCTCGAGAAGTGTGAGGTAATGTATTTGGTGAGGGCTAACAAGGCAAGGGAATACACAATAAATGGTAGGACACTGAGAAGTACAGAGGATCAAAGGGACCTTGGAGGGCAAGTCCACAGATCCCTGAAAGTAGCAGGACAGGTAGATAAGGTGGTTAAGAAGGCATAAGAACATAAGACATAGGAGCAGGAGTAGGTTATTTGGCCCCTCGAGCCTGCTCCGCCATTCAATAAGATCGTGGCTGATCTGATCTTAGCCTCAACTCCACTTCCCTGCCCGTTCCCCATAACCCTTGACTCCCTTACCGTTCAAAAATCTGTCTCTCTCCACCTTGAATATATTCAATGACCCAGCCTCCACAGCTCTCTGGGGAAGAGAATTCCAAAGATTCACGACCCTCTGAGAGAAGAAATTTCTCCTCATTTCCGATTTAAATGGGTGCCCCCTTATTCTGAAAATATGCCCCCTAGTTCTAGAGTCCCCCACGAGGGGAAACATCCTCTCTGCATCAACCCTGTCAAGCCCCTTCAGAATCTTATATGTTTCAATAAGATCCCCTCTCATTCTTCTAAACTCCAATGAGTATAGGCCCAACCTGCTCAAAACTTTCTTCATAAGACAACCCCTTCATCTCCGGAATCAACCTCGTGAAGCTTCTCTGAACTGCCTCTATTGCAAGTATATCCTTCCTTAAATAAGGAGACCAAAACTGTACGCAGCACTCCAGGTGTGGTCTCACCAACGCCCTGCACAGTTGTAACAGGACTTCTTTACTTTTATACTCCATTTCCTTTGCAATAAAGGCCAACACTCCATTTGCCTTCCTAATTACTTGCTGTACCTGCATGCTAACTTTTTGTGATTCATGTACAAGGACCCCCAGATCCCTCTATACCTCAGCATTTTGTAATCTCTCCCCATTTAAATAATAATTTGCTTTTTTATTTTTCCTACCAAAGTGGATAACCTCGCATTTTCCCACATTAAACTTCATCTGCCAGATTTTTGCCCACTCACTTAGCCTATCTATATTCCTTTGGAGATTCTTTGCATCCTCCACACAATTTGCTTTCCCACCTATCTTTGTATCATCAGCAAATTTGGCTACATTACATTTGGTCCCTTCATCCAAGTCATTAATATAGATTGTAAATAGTTGAGGCCCCAGCACAGATCCCTGCGGCACCCCACTTGTTACAGTTTGCCAACCTGAAAATGACCCATTTATCCCGACTCTCTGTTTTCTGTTAGTTAGCCAATCCTCTATCCATGCTAATATATTACCCCTAACCCCGTGAACTCTTATCTTCTGCAGTAACCTTTTATGTGGCACCTTATCGAATGCCTTCTGGAAATCCAAATACACGACATCTACTGGTTCCCCTTTATCCACCCTGCTCGATACATCCTCAAAGAACTCCAGCAAATTTGTCAAACATGATTTCCCTTTCATAAAACTATGCTGACTCTGCTTGACTATATTATGATTTTCTAAATGTCCTGCTACCACTTCCTTAATGATGGACTCCAGCATTTTCCCAACGACAGATGTTAGGCTAACTGGTCGATAGTTGCTTGCTTTCTGTCTCCCTCCTTTCTTAAATAGGGGCGTTACATTTGCGGTTTTCCAGTCCGCTGGGACCTCTCCAGAATCCAGGGAATTTTGGTAGATTGCAACCAATGCATCCACTATCTCTGCAGCCACCTCTTTTAAGTCTCTAGGATGCAGGCCATTGGGTCCAGGGAACTTGTCCACCTTTAGTCCCATTAGTTTGCCTAGTACTTTCTCTCTAGTGATAGTAATTGTTTTAAGTTCACTCCCCACCCCAATAGCCCCTTGATTATCAATTATTGGGATGCTTTTAGCGTCTTCTACCGTGAAGACCGATACAAAATATTTGTTCAAAGTCTCCGCCATTTCCCGGTTTCCCATTATTAATTCCCCAGACTCATCCTCTAGGGGACCAACGTTTACTTTAGCTACTCTCTTCATTTTTATATAACTGTAAAAGCTCTTACTGTCTGGTTTTATATTTCTTGCTAGCTTACTCTCATAAGCTATCTTCTCTCTCTTTATCATTTTTTTAGTCATCCTTTGCTGGTTTTTAAAAATTTCCCAATCCTCTGGCCTTCCACTATTCTTCGCAACATTGTATGCTTTTGTTTTCAATTTTCTACCATCCTTTACTTCCTTAGTTAGCCACGGATGGTTCATCCTTCTCTTAGAGTCTTTCTTTCTCACGGGAATATATCTTTGCTGAAAGTTATGAAATATCTCCTTAAATGTTTGCCACTGCTTTTCTACAGTCTTACCCTGTAATATATTTTCCCAGTCCACTTTAACCAAGTCTGCCTTCATACCTTTGTAATTACCTTTGTTTAAGTTCAGGACACTATTTTGAGACCTAGTTTTCTCGCCCTCAAACTGAATTTGAAATTCTACCATGCTATGATCACTCTTCCCAAGAGGATCCTTCACTTCGACATCATTAATTAACCCAGCCTCGTTACACGTTACCAGATCTAAAATAGTCTGCTCCCTGGTTGGTTCCACAACGTATTGTTCCAAGAAACCATCCCGTATACACTCTAAGAACTCTTCCTCAAGTCTACCTTTGCCAATTTGCTTTGTCCAATCAATATGAAGATTAAAATCTCCCATGATTATAGCCATACCTTTCTTACAAGCCTCTATTATTTCTTGATTCATTCTCTGTCCTACAGTGTGGCTACTGTTTGGGGGCCTGTAGACCACTCCCACCAGTGACTTCTTACCCTTATTATTTCTTATCTCCACCCAAACTGATTCTACGTCTTGATCTTCTCGGCCAATATAATTTCTCATTACTGCACTGATCTCATCCCTTATTAACAGAGCTACACCACCTCCTTTTCCTTTCTGCCTATCCTTACGAAATGGCAAATACCCCTGAATATTCAGTTCCCAGCCTTGGTCACCTTGCAACCACGTCTCTGTAATGGCTATCAGATCATACCCATTTATTTCTATTTGTGCCGTCAACTCATCTATCTTGTTACGAATGCTGCGTGTATTCAGATATTGAGCTTTTAATTTTGTCTTTTTACAATTTTCCCCTCTTTCTGATGCACTCTTATGTGATGGAATCAATTATTAAAGATGTCATAACAGACCATTTGGAAAGTGGCGACATGATAGGTCCAAGTCAGCATGGATTTGTGATAGGGAAATCATGCTTGACAAATCTTCTGGAATTTTTTGAGGATGTTTCCAATAGGGTGGACGGGGGGGAACCAGTAGATGTGGTGTATTTGGACTTTCAGAAGGCCTTCGACAAGGTCCCACACAAGAGATTGGTGTGCAAAGTTAAAGCACATGGGATTGGGGGTAATGTGTTGACGTGGATTGAGAACTGGTTGGCACACAGGAAACAAAGAGTAGGAGTAAATGGGTACTTTTCAGAATGGCAGGCAGTGACCAGCGGGGTACCGCAGGGTTCGGTGCTGGGGCCCCAGCTGTTTACATTATATATTAATGATTTGGACGAAGGGATTAATTGTAATATCTCCAAATTTGCGGATGACACTAAATTGGGAGGCAGTGTGAACAATGAGGAGGATGCTAGGAGGCTACAGAGTGACTTGGACAGGTTGGGTGAATGGGCAAATGTATGGCAGATGAAGTACAATGTGGATAAATGTGAGGTTATCCACTTTGGTGGTAAAAATAGGGAGGCAGACTATTACCTGAATGGTGGCAGATTAGGGAAAGGGGAGGTGCAACGAGACCTGGGCGTCATGGTACATCAGTCACTGAAGGTGGGAAGGCAAGTGCAGCAGGCAGTCAAGAAAGCAAATGGCATGATGGCCTTCATAGCAAGGGGATTTGAGTACAGGAGTAGGGAGGTGATGCTACAGTTGTACAGGGCCTTGGTGAGGCCACACCTGGAGTATTGTGTGCAGTTTTGGTCTCCTAACTTGAGGAAGGACATTCTTGCTATTGAGGGAGTGCAACGAAGGTTCACTAGATTGATTCCTGGGATGGCCAGACTGACATATCAAGAAAGACTGGATCAACTGAACTTGTATCCTCTGGCGTTCAGAAGAATGAGGGGGGATCCTATAGAGACGTTTAAAATCCTGACTGGTTTAGACAAATTAGATGCGGGCAGAATGTTTCCAATGTTAGGGAAAACTAAAACCAGGGGTCACAGTCTAAGGATAAAGGGGAAGCCATTTAAGACTGAGATGAGGAGGAACTTCTTCACCCAGAGAGTGGTGAATCTGTGGAATTCTCTACCACAGAAGGTTGTTGAGGCCAGTTCGCTAAATATATTCAAAAGGGAGTTAGATATAATACTCACAACTAGGGGGATCAAGGGGTATGGCGAGAAAGCAGGAATGGGGTACTGAGGTAGCATGTTCAGCCATGAACGCATTGAATGGCGGTGCAGGCTCGAAGAACCGAATGGTCTACTCCTGCACCTATTTTCTATGTTTCTATGTATATGCTCTGTCCCTTCCTGTCACACTCTGGTTATCATTACCCCTATCACTACCCTGCACTTTTGCCTTCTAATTTTTCTTTGACTTTTTAAATTTCTGCTCAGCGTATCCCTCCCCCCCACTATTTAGTTTAAAGCTCTATCTACAGCCCTAGTTGTTCGATTCGCCAGGGCACTGGTCCCAGCCTGGTTCAAATGAAGCCTGTCCTGACAGAACAGCTCCCTCTTATCCCAGTACTGGTGCCAGTGCCCCAGGAATCGAAACCCATTTCTCCCACGACAATCTTTGAGGCACTTGTTCATCTCTCTGATCTTAGGATACTTGCATACGGGATACTTGCCTTTATTAGCCGAGGTATAGAATATAAGAGCAGGAAGGTTATGCTTGAACTGTATAAAACACTAGTTAGGTCGCAGCTAGAATACTGCGTGCAGTTCTGGTCACCACATTACAGGAAGGATGTGATTGCACGAGAGGGTGCAGAGGAGATTTACAAGGATGTTGCCAGGGCTGGGGAATTTTAGCTATGAGGAAAGATTGGATAGGCTGGGGTTGTTTTCTTTGGAACAGAGGAGGCAGAGGGAAGACCTAATTGAGGTGTAAAAATTATGAGGGGCCTAGATAGAGTGCATAGGAAGGACCTATTTCTCTTAGCAGAAGGGTCAACAACCAGGGGGCACAGATTTAAAGTAATTGGTTAGAGGTTTAGAGGGGAGTTGAGGAGAAATTTTTTCACCCAGAGGGTGGTGGGGGTCTGGAACTCGTTGCCTGAAAGGGTGGTAGAGGCAGAGACCCTCATCACATTTAAAAAGTACTTGGATATGCACTGGAAGTGCCGTAACCTACAAGGCTATGGACCAAGTGCTGGAAAGTGGGATAAGGGTGGATTGCTCTTTGTCGGCCGGTGCAGACAATCAGTTGGCTCGTTGGTCTCGGGGTATGATTCTCGCTTTGGGGTTAACGAGGTGGTCACACCGCAGGTAAAGAGTGCACAGGCAGACAGGAAATGGGTGACCGCCAGACAGAGTAAAAGAACTAGGAAGGTAGTGCAGGAGTCCCCTGGGTCCATCTCCCTCTCCGACAGATTTTCCGTTTTGGATACTGCTGGGGGAGATGGTTTCTCAGGGGAATGCAGCAAGAGCCATGTCTGTGGCACTACGAGTGGCTCAGCTGCACAGGAGGGAATGAAAAAGAGTGGGAGAGCAATAGTGATAGGGGATTCTATCGTAAGGGGAACAGATAGACGTTTCTGTGGCTGTAGACGTGACTCCAGGATGGTATGTTGCCTCCCTGGTGCCAGGGTCAAGGATGTCACTGAACGGCTGCAGGGCATTCTGAAGGGGGAGGGCGAACAGTCAGAGGTCGTGGTTCACATTGGTACCAACGACATGGGTAGAAAGAGGGATGAGGTCCTGCAACAAGAATTTAGGGAGCTAGGTAGCAGATTAAAAAGCAGGACCTCAAAGGTTGTAATCTCTGGATTACTCCCGGTGCCACGTGCTAGTGAGTATAGGAATAGGAGGATAGAGCAGATGAATGCGTGGCTAAAGAGTTGGTGCAGGAGGGGAGGGCTTTAGTTTCCTGGATCACTGGGTCTGCTTCTGGGGAAGGTGGGACTTGTACAAGTCGGACGGGTTGCACCTGAACCGGAACGGGACCAACATCCTTGCGGGGAGGTTTGCTAGTACTGTTGGGAGGGGGTTTAAACTAACTTTGCAGGGGGATGGGATACGGAGTGGAGCTATAGTAGGGGGTGATGCACAGCCAAATATAGAGGAAAAAACAAGTCAGCCTGGAAGGCAGAGCAAATATGTAACGGCACAAGGGAATATGGCAAGGCTGGATGGCATTTATTTTAATGCAAGGAGTCTTGCGAGTAAGGGAGATAAATTGAAGGTGTTGATGAACACATGGGAATATGATATTGTTGTTATCACAGAGACATGTTTGAGGGAGGGGCAGGACTGGCAGCTCAATATTCCAGGGTATAGAATCTTCAGGCGAGACAGAGGGGGGTGTAAAAGAGGAGGGGGTGTCGCAATATTAATCAAGGAGTCAATTACTGCTGTAAGGAGGGATGATATCTTAGCAGGTTCCTCTAATGAGGCCATATGGGTAGAACTTAAAAACAAAAAGGGGGCAAGCACTTTGCTGGGAGTGTACTATAGGCCCCCAAACAGTCAGGGGGAGATAGAGGAACAGATATGTAGGCAAATCTCAGAGAAGTGTAGAAATAATAGGGTAATAATAGTAGGGGATTTCAACTTCCACAATATTAACTGGGATAGTCAGAGTGTGAAAGGCTTAGAGGGTGCGGAATTCTTAAAGTGCATCCAGGAGAGCTTTTTGAGTCAGCATGTAGAAAGTCCTACAAGAGAGGGGGCGGTACTGGACCTAATTCTAGGGCATGTAGCCGGGCAAGTGGTAGAAGTGTCAGTAGGAGAGCATTTTGGTGACAGTGACCATAATTCGGTGAGATTTAAGGTAGTCATGGAAAAGGACAAAGATGGACTGGAAATAATGGTTCTAAATTGGGGGAAGGCGATTTTAATATGATAAGGCAGGATCTGGCCGAAGTGGACTGGGATCAGCTACTTGTCGGAAAATCCACATCAAAGCAGTGGGAGTCTTTCAGAAAGGAAATAGAGAGAGTACAACGGCAACATGTTCCCATAAAGGTCAAGGGTGGGACCAACAAGCCCAGGGAACCCTGGATGTCAAGTGATATACAAGAATCGATTAGGAAGAAAAGGGAGGCTTTTGGCAGATACAAAGGACTAAAAACAGTGGAAGCCCTAGAGGAGTATAGAAAGTGCAGGGGGGTACTTAAAAAAGAAATTAGGAGAGCGAAGAGGGGGCATGAAAAAACACTGGCGGGCATAATAAAGGAAAATCCCAAGGTGTTTTATAAGTATATTAAGGGCAAGAGGATAACCAGGGAAAGAGTAGGGCCCATTAGGGACCAAAGCGGCAATCTGTGTGTAGAGTTGGAAGATGTAGGTGAGGTTTTAAATGAATATTTTGCATCTGTGTTCACCATGGAAAAGGACGATGTAGGCATAGAAATCAGGCAGGGGGATTGTGATATACTTGAACAAATTAGT
This sequence comes from Squalus acanthias, assembly GCA_030390025.1. Taxonomy (NCBI): domain Eukaryota; kingdom Metazoa; phylum Chordata; class Chondrichthyes; order Squaliformes; family Squalidae; genus Squalus; species Squalus acanthias. Next base: position 1,393,599 of record JASTWF010000044.1, read on the forward strand.
ATTGAGAGGGAGGAGGTACTAGCGGTTTTAGCGGGCTTAAAAGTGGATAAATCCCCAGGCCCAGACGAGATGTATTCCAGGCTGCTGTGTGAGGCAAGGGAGGAGATTGCAGGGGCTCTGACACAAATTTTCAGAACCTCTCTGGCCAAAGGGGAGGTGCCAGAGGACTGGAGGACAGCTAACGTAGTACCATTATTCAAGAAGGGTAGTAGGGATAAACCAGGGAATTACAGGCCAGTGAGCCCATCATCAGTGGTAGGGAAATTATTGGAAAAAATTCTGAGGGACAGAATTAGTCTCCATTTGGAGAGGCAAGGATTAATCGAGGATAGTCAGCATGGCTTTGTCAGGGGGAGATCATGTCTGACCAATTTGATTGAATTTTGCGAGGGGGTGACGAGGTGTGTGGATGAGGGTAGTTCAGTTGATGTAGTCGACATGGACTTCAGTAAGGCTTTTGACAAAGTCCCGCATGGGAGACTGGTCACGAAGGTAAGAGCCCATGGGATCCAGGGCAATTTGGCACATTGGATCCAAAATTGGCTTAGTGGCAGGAGGCAGAGGGTGATGGTCGAAGGTTGTTTTTGTGACTGGAAGCCTTTGTCCAGTGGTGTACCACAGGGATCGGTGCTGGTTCCTTTTCTGTTTGTATTGTACATTAATGATTTAGATATGAATGTAGGAGGTATGATCAGTAAGTTCGCAGATGACACAAAAATTGGTGGAGTGGTAAATAGCGAGGAGGGAAGCCTCAGGCTACAGGATGATATAGATGGGTTGGTTAGATGGGCAGAACAGTGGCAAATGGAATTTAACCCTGAAAAGTGTGAGGTGATGCATTTTGGGAGGACTAACAAGGCAAGGGAATACACAATGAATGGTAGGACCCTAGGAAGGACAGAGGATCAGAGGGACCTTGGTGTGCATGTACAGAGATCCCTGAAGGCAGCAGGACAGGTAGATAAGGTGGTTAAAAAGGCATATGGGATACTTGCCTTCATTAGCCGAGGCATAGAATATAAGAGCAGGGAGGTTATGATGGAGCTGTACAAAACGCTAGTTCGGCCACAGCTGGACTACTGTGTGCAGTTCTGGTCGCCACACTATAGGAAGGATGTGATTGCATTGGAGAGGGTGCAGAGGAGATTCACCAGGATGTTACCTGGGCTGGAGCGCTTCAGCTATGAAGAGAGACTGGACAGGCTGGGGTTGTTTTCCTTAGAGCAGAGAAGGCTGAGAGGGGACCTGATTGAGGTGTACAAAATTATGAGGGGCATAGATAGGGTAGATAGAAAGGAACTTTTCCCCTTAGTAGAGGGGTCAATAACCAGGGGCCATAGTTTCAAGGTAAGGGGCAGGAGGTTTAGAGGGGATTTGAGGACAAACTTTTTCACCCAGAGGGTGGTTGGAATCTGGAACTCACTGCCTGAAAGGGTGGTAGAGGCAGGAACCCTCACAACATTCAAGAAGCATTTAGATGAGCACTTGAAACGCCATAGCATACAAGGCTACGGACCAAGTGCTGGAAAATGGGATTAGAATAGACAGGGCTTGATGGCCGGCGCGGACACGATGGGCCGAAGGGCCTCTTTCTGTGCTGTAAATTTCTATGATTCTATGATAGCCCACACCCCTCACTGTAACACACTGATATACACCACACCCCTTATTGTAAAATTTGACATACTCCACACCCCTCACTTTAACACGGATATACCCCACACCCCTCACTGTGACTCTCTGATAAACCCCACACCCCTCACTGTAACAGTCTGAAATACACCACGACCATCACTGGAACACGCTTATATACCCCACACCACTCACTGTAACACTCTGATAAACCCCACACCCCTCACTGTAACACTCTGATATGCCCCACACCCCTCACTGTAACACTCTGATATACTCCACACCCCTCACTGTTACACTCTGATATACGCCACACCCCTCACTGTAACACTCTGATATAACCCACACCCCTCACTGTAACCCTCTGATATAACCCACACCCCTCACTGTAACACTCGGATATACCCCACACCCCTCACTGTAACACTCTGATATACCCCACACCCCTCACTGTATCACTCTAATATACCCCACATCCCTCACTGTAACACTCTGATATACCCCACACCCCTCACTGTAACACTCTGATATACTCCACACCCCTCACTGTAGCATTCTGATATACCCCACACCCCTTACTGTAACACACTGATATACCCCACATCCCACACTGTAACACACTGATATACCCCACATCCCACACTGTAACAGTCTGATATACTCCACACCCCTCACTGTAACACTCTGATATACTGCACACCCCTCACTGTAACACTGTGATATAACCCAGACCCCTCACTGTAACACTCTGATATACCCTACACCCCTCACTGTATCACTCTAATATACCCCACATTCCTCACTGTAACACTATGATATACTCCACACCCCTCACTGTAACACTCTAATGTACCCCACACCCCTCACTGTAACAGATATACCCCACACCCCTTACTGTAACACTCTGATATACCCCACACCCCTCACTGTAACACTGATATACCCCACACCCTTCACTGTAACACTCTGATATACCCCAAATCCCTCACTGTAACACACTGATATACCGCACCCCTCACTGTAACACTCTGATATACTCCACACCCCTCACTGTAACACTGATATACCCCACACCCTTCACTGTAACACTCTGATATACCCCAAATCCCTCACTGTAACACACTGATATACCACACCCCTCACTGTAACACACTGATATACCGCACCCCTCACTGTAACACTGATATAACCCACACCCCTCACTGTAACACTCTGATATACCCCACACCCCTCACTGTAACACTGATATAACCCACACCCCTCACTGTAAAACTCTGATATACCCCACGTCCCTCACTGTAACACTCTGATATACCCCACACCCCAACACTCTGATATACCCCACACCCCTCACTGTAAACCCCTGATATACCCCACACCCCCCACTGTAACACTCTGATATACCCCACACCCCTCACTGTAACACTCTGATATACCCCGTACCCCTCACTGTAACACTCTGATGTACCCCACACCCCTCACTGTAACACTCTGATATACCCCACACCCCTCACTGTAACACTCTGATATACCCCGTACCCCTCACTGTAACACTCTGATGTACCCCACACCCCTCACTGTAACACTCTGATATACCCCACACCCCTCACTGTAACACTCTGATATAGCCCACACCCCTCACTGTAACACTCTGATATACCCCACACCCCTCACTGTGCAGCTGTTACCTGCTGTGGAAAATGCCCATGATGCCGCACAGTTGCCCTGGTCCATGGGTTCGTGGATCATCCCTGGCCATTTATCTGCTGCGTTGAAGTATCTCGGCAGGATGTCATTGCTGTCCATGTCCATCTGAAAGAAGATGGCGCTGGCATTGAACCAAAACTTGCAGGCACAGAGCATGTCACTGACCTGATTTACATGAGTAATTAACAGGCACAGACCTCATTTATCATAGAGAGGATCTGGGACTCTCCCTGTGTTTGATCAGGACCCTCTAACCCATTATAGAGGATCTGGGACTCTCCCTGTGTTTGGTCAGGTCCCTCTAGCCCAGTATAGAGGATCTGGGACTATCATAGAATCATAGAAGATAGGAGCAGGAGTAGGCCATTCGGCCCCTCTAGTCTGCTCCGCCATTCAATGCGACCCTGTCCCTGCTTTCTCCCCATATCCCTTGATCCCTTTAGCCTTAAGAAATATATCCAACTCCTTCTTGAATCTATTTAATGAATTGGCCTCTACTGCCTTCTGTGGCAGAGAATTCCACAGGCTCACCACTCCCTGGGTGAAGAAATTCCTCCTCATTTCTGTCCTAAATGGCTTACCCCTTATCCTTAGACTGTGACCCCTGGTTCTGGACTCCCCGACCATCGGGAACATCCTTCCTGCATCTAGTTTGTCCTGTCCTGTCAGAATTTTATAAGTTTCAATGAGATTCCCTCTCATTCTTCTAAACTCCAGCGAGTATAAGCCCATTCGACCCAATCTCTCTTCATACGTCATTCCTGCCATCCCAGGTATCAGCATTGTGAATCTTCGCTGAACTCCTTCCATGGCAAGAACATCCTTCCTCAGATAAGGCAACCAAAACTGCACACAGTACTCAAGGTGTGGTCTCACCAAGGCCCTGTACAACTGCAGCAAGACATCCTTGTTCCTGTACTCAAACCCTCTCGCTATGAAGGCCAGCATACCATTTGCCTTCTTCACCACCTGCTGCACCTACATGCTTACCTTCAGCGACTGGTGCACAAGGACACCCAGGTCTCGTTGCACTTCCCCTTCTCCCAATTTATTGCCATTCAGATAATAATCTGCCTTTCTGTTTTTGACACCAAAGTGGATAACCTCGCATTTATCCACGTTATATTGCATCTGCCATGCTTCTGCCCAATCACCCAACCTGTCCAAATCATCCTGGAGTTTCTCGGCATCCTCCTCGCAGCACACACGCCCACCCAGTTTTGTGTCGTCTGCAAACTTGGAGATATTACATCTAGTTCCCTTGTCTAGATCATTAATATATATAGTGAATAGCTGGGGTCCAAGGACCGATCCCTGCGGTACCCCACTAGTCACTGCCTGCCACTTGGAAAAAGACTTGTTTATTCCAACTCTTTGCTTTCTGTCTGCCAACCAGTTCACTATCCAAGTCAATACAATGCCCCCAATCCCATGTGCCTTAACTTTACACGCTAATCTCTGATGCGGGACCTTATCAAAAGCCTTTTGGAAGTCCAAATACACCACATCCACTGACTCTCCCTTTGTCTGGTACAGGTCCCTCTAACCCAGTATAGAGGATCTGGGACCCTCGCTGTGTCTGGTACAGGTCCCTCTAACCCAGTATAGAGGATCTGGGACTCTCCCTGTGTCTGGTACAGGTCCCTCTAACCCAGTATAGAGGATCTGGGACTCTCCCTGTGTCTGGTACAGGTCCCTCTAACCCAGTATAGAGGATCTGGGACTCTCCCTGTGTCTGGTACAGGTCCCTCTAACCCAGTATGGAGGATCTGGGACCCTCGCTGTGTCTGGTACAGGTCCCTCTAACCCAGTATAGAGGATCTGGGACCCTCGCGGTGTCTGGTACAGGTCCCTCTAACCCAGTATAGAGGATCTGGGACCCTCGCTGTGTCTGGTACAGGTCCCTCTAACCCAGTATAGAGGATCTGGGACCCTCGCGGTGTCTGGTACAGGTCCCTCTAACCCAGTATAGAGGATCTGGGACCCTCGATGTGTCTGGTACAGGTCCCTCTAACCCAGTATAGAGGATCTGGGACCCTCGCTGTGTCTGGTACAGGTCCCTCTAACCCAGTATAGAGGATCTGGGACTCTCCCTGTGTCTGGTACAGGTCCCTCTAACCCAGTATGGAGGATCTGGGACCCTCGCTGTGTCTGGTACAGGTCCCTCTAACCCAGTATAGAGGATCTGGGACTCTCCCTGTGTCTGGTACAGGTCCCTCTAACCCAGTATAGAGAGGAGCCGGGATTCTCCCGTAGAGTTCCGCCAGTACCACCCCCCTCCTACCAATCACTATGATTGAGATGAGGGACCACTCAGACAGAACACTCCCTGATTGATCCTCCCTCCACACAGGCATACATTTGGCTTCTGTCCTGTAATCCTGCCCACCCTTGACTACCGACACAGGGATGCTCCACCCCTCATCTCTTGCTTCTGTGTCAATCCAGTCAAATTTAGGGGTGTGGATTTCAGCAGGGGGTGGGCTTAGATATTTGGCTGCTCATGTGTAAAATGTCAGTGTCAGCCGTGGCTCAGTGGGTAGCACTCTCTAGGTGGGAGGGGCTAGGAGTGAGCAGGTGCTGCTGGGTGCTTGATTACTGCAGGGAGTTGGAGTGAGTTTGTAAAAAGTTGGTGGTGGGTTTTGGGGATTTCTTTCAGCTTTTAGGGCCTTTTTGGTCCTTAAACAGCAGCTAGATGGCTGCTGAGGGGCCCGGAGTGTCAGAGGACAATGTTCCCAAGATGAATTTAATCAGGGGAGAAAATGTTGGGGGAAGGGAGAATAAAAGATCCAAGGATTTGGGCTGGGACTCCATGAGGTTTGGAAAAGAAAACACGGTGGTAGTTCAGTGCGAGGATAAGGAGATGCGAGCTTGGGATATTATCCAGGCGGTACATGAGGACTGCAGTGAGGGAAACTGCTTTGCCTGCCGACCAAAGCCGAATATTGGGATCGAGGTGACGGTCAGTGGCCGAGAGGAGGTGGAAAGACTTTTACTGTGTTTGAAGGTTGGAGATAAGTTCTTGGAGGTATCTCTGCTATATTCTGAAGAGGTGGTGGTCTTATTCTTAAACCTGCCAGTTAAATGTAATGATCACGATGTTGTAAATTATTTTAATGTTTAATAAATAAAAAATAAAAAGTGGGTAGCATGCTTGCTTCTGAATCAGAAGGCCATGGGTTCAAACCCCACTCCAGAGACTTGAGCGCTTAATCTAGGCTGAAGCTCCCGCTGCAGTACTGAAGGAGAGCTACACTGTCAGAGGTGACATCTTTCAGATGAGATGTTAAACTGAGTCCCTGTCTGCCCTCTCTGGTGGACATAACAGATTGCATGGCATCATTCGAAGACGAGCAGAAGAGTTCTCCCTGGTGTCCTGGCCAATATTTATCACTCAACCAACACCTAAAACAGATTATCTGGTCATTATCTCACTGCTGTTTGTGGGATCCTGCTGTGTGCAAATTGGCTGCCACATTTCCTACATTGCTACACTTCAAAAGTACTTCATTGGCTGTCAAGTGCTTTGGGACGGCCTGAGCTTGTGAAAGGCGCTGTATATATGCAAGTTCTTTCTTTCAATGACATTTTAAAAACAGAAAGATCTAAACTCGACCGTCTGGTTTTCAGTTCTGAAAACTTCAAGGCTCCCTCCAAACTAGGCTGCCCAGTTCAAAAGTGGAGGGATGATCATCCTGGGGAGAACACAACATTTTCTAACTCATCCGTTTCATGCCTGGTTTTGTAATAAATAAACAAGTCAGTGAAACATGAAATTGAGATGAAAGAATAGGAAGTTTCAGGAATTTGTGTAATCTGATTACACAGGGTTTAGGGACCATCCCTAAATGTGCATTACCTGATTACACAGGATGTAGGGACCATCCCTAAATGTGCATTATCTGATTACACAGGATGTAGGGACCATCCCTAAATGTGCATTACCTGATTACACAGGGTGTAGGGACCATCCCTAAATGTGCATTACCTGATTACACAGGATGTAGGGACCATCCCTAAATGTGCATTACCTGATTACACAGGATGTAGGAACCATCCCTAAATGTGCATTACCTGATTACACAGGGTGTAGGGACTATCCCTAAATGTGCATTACCTGATTACACAGGGTGTAGGGACCATCCCTAAATGTGCATTACCTGATTACACAGGGTATAGGGACCATCCCTAAATGTGCATTACCTGATTACACAGGGTGTAGGGACCATCCCTAAATGTGCATTACCTGATTACACAGGGTGTAGGGACCATCCCTAAATGTGCATTACCCGATTACACAGGGTGTAGGGACCATCCCGAACAGATGACAACCAGATTTAGGGACTATCCCTAATTGGCATTTTGTTCAGAAGAGTACAAAGAATATCATGTCCCTTCGAAAAAGTTGCTATAAAAACAGCCAAAAGCTGAGCTGCTGCATGGGATTGTGTATGTTGTATCTGGGTGTACCTTGTGCCCTCACTAGAAGGCACTTTGTTCTCTCGCAAGAACTACGGATGGTCCCTGAAATTCTCAGTTACAACTTTTGTCTTAAATGGTTAGTATTCTAGAAGATTCCGCAGAATCAGAGCAGGGATCTCTGAGCTGAATTCATTAAGGAGGCGGCCTTTATGGTTCTTGGGATTGGAGGAATGAGCAATGACTAGACTGGTGATGAGATGATGTCATCATTGTATGGCACCTGTTCAGAACCAGAGCCAATATTGAGAAACACCGCCTGGTAAAGGCCGGCCAGGCAGGGCTGGCACGAGCTTCTCAACGGGACTTCAACCAGGTGTTGGAGCTTTCTGGGCCATCGAGGGACTGAGTTTCTGAGAAGTGTCCTAATAAGGTGACACTGCCCCTTGAAGAGATTCACCCCTTGAGTTCATGAGTGATCTTCCATGAGCACAGCCATTGGTCATTGCACAATGAAGGAACTATGTGACCCCAGAGACCCCAATATCACCATCAGAATTACTTCCAGGTTGCACACCAAACCAACTGAAGGCAAACCCAGTACCTCTCAGAACACACATGTGGTGTAACCTCTACATATCACATTAGTGTCACATCTACACAATAAGGTAGCGATTTGCTACCTTGCCCCGTTTACGATGCGCTAGGCCGTTGACAATGGCAGGGAGACAACAGTCGCTCCTTAGATGCCCAAGGTCTGCCTGGATGTTCAGGCAGGCATGTATATGGACGCCCAACATTCCCGCCAGAAACAGGCGGGTGGCTACTTGCATATGCAAATTGGGGTCCTACGCCGCTTGGACGACTCCCCTTTGCAATTTACAAGTTCAAGTGGACAAAGCAGCACTGCACATGCGCCGCCCCTTTGTGCCCAGCGATGAATGGTCGTACCAGCAATCCTTAAAGAGACCGCTCCAAAAATGGCCAGGAACTATTTTGGGGGGAATTTTAGTCGGGCTAGGAAGTGAGCTATCCAGCCCCTCGAGCTTGCTCCGCCATTCTATTAGATCATGGCTGATCTGCACCTCAACCCCGTTTACTGCCTTTGCTCCATATCCCTTAGGACCCTTACTCAACAAAATCTATCGATCTCAGCCTCAAAAGCTGCCCTATCAAATCCTTTTATCATATTAAACACCTTAATTAGATCACCCTTAATCTTCTAAACTCAAGGGAATACAAGCCTAGTCTATGCAACCTGTCCTCATAATTTGACGCTTTGAGCCTTGGTGTTATTCTGGTGAATGTGCACTGCATTCGCTCCGAGGCCAATATATCCTTCCTGAGGTGGCGTGCCCAAATGAAGGAATTTTCCTCCTGGCCCCATTAAAATATAGCCGCCCCACACCCTCCCCTACTTTTGGTGCTAACTTCTAGCTCGGCTCACTCATGGAGACACCGAATTTCGGCCCCCACCCGTTCAGTGAGCTGCCCGATAGTGAGCGCTGAGCACCTTGGTGACTGTATTCCGATGAGGTCTGAACCTGACAATGGTTTGGGCCTCCCGCTGACTCCATGGTGCGGGCCCCACGGACACACCGCTGACTTCACGCCCGTTCTGGCCACTTGTTTAAAACTCCCCCCACATGTGGTGTCATCTCCACACACCACTGTTCGGTGTATCTCGAGAGGCAGGCTTACGTTGAGTTCATTCATGTTCATCACTGTGATTGAGGGTCGCCTGGTACCCAGCCGGTAACGGATTCCTTCGTCCAGGGTCAATGCCCAGAGCTGGCTGTAGTTTGAAGCCCTCCATCTGCCCAGAGAGAAATGACAAAGGTAAGACTGTCAGGCCTGGCACATTCGGCTTACTGAGAAACCCAGGAGAAGAGCCAAGGAGCAGAAGGCCAAGTCCAGCGACCCCGCACTCCCAGTGAGAGGAGTACGGTGGGGAGCTATGACAACACTGTAGCACGACTTCTCCACACCCACTCTCTGCGAGTGTGAATCTACTCAGGGCAGAGGATCGCTGAAATTATCCTGTAGTGTAGGTCATCACCCTGACTGGAAACAACAAACACCAACCATCGCTGGTTGCCTAAAATGGGCGATATCGAGAGACCGCCCGTTATACACCCCTCCCCCCAGGAGATATCGACAGACCCCCCGTTATACACCCCCTCCCCCCAGGTGATATCGACAGACCCCCCGTTATACACCCCCTCCCCCCAGACAATATCGAGAGACCCCCCGTTATACACCCCTCCCCCCAGACAATATCGAGAGACCCCCCGTTATACACCCCCTCCCCCCAGGAGATATCGACAGACCGCCCGTTATACACCCCTCCCCCCAGACAATATCGAGAGACCCCCCGTTATACACCCCCTCCCCCCAGGTGATATCGATAGGCAGCCCGTTATACACACCGCCCCAGTTCCCTTTCCATCGACCTGTTTTAGGCCACCACAGAACACTGAATTACCCCCTGACAGAACAGACACATTCAATCAACAAGTTGTCATTGAATGACACCAAGCTTGAGTTTTAAATCATTGGATCTTATAAGCCATGTATGTGCAACAATTTACTACTCTGTGTGTGAGTAATACTGGCGTAGGGATCAATCCCTGCGTCACAACAGGTAGGCCCAAGGCCCACTGAATATTTGGTCTCGGGCCTCATTAACATCAGACCAGAGACCACCCGATATTGGGCCTCAGGCCTCAGTAACCTCAGACCAACGAGCTGCAGACACCTGCTGGGCTTCGCTGCTCAGGCAGCTCGGCAGTTGGTGAAGATCTCTGGAACTTCAGGTCATAGCAGCAGCCCACAGGTAGGTCTTGGGTGGGGGCTAGGAAGAGGGTAGTGGGGTGTGCGAACCCGGACGGTAGTCAATCAGGACAGGGTTCAATCAGGAGGGGGATCGATTGGTAGTTGGCAGCTTTGGAGCCGCGAGGAGCACTTACCCTTTTGGTGGCGGCCTGCAGCATCTCTTTAAGAATTACTCGTTGGCCATATGTAGAGCGGTTTTCCTGAATGCAGCCAGCCCGCTGCCAGCTATGTTCAGGGTATCCCAATTTTGCACAGGGAGCCTCAAACAGGTCCTGGATGCCTATTTTTTGCCTGCACCAATATGGCACGTGGCTTGTAATAAGCATTGCTTCCTGCCCGCCATATTGGAAGCTTAGGCGCCCTTTAAGTGCCTAAAAACAGGCACTGCACCATCAAATTTTTAGACCACTCTCTCATAATATGTATGTGAGTAACACTGTTATAATACACATGTACGTAACACTGTTTTATGACAAGTGTGTAAGTAACACTGTCAAACACACACACACACACGTGTGGTACCTTCATATTTTGTTGTTGAAGAATGTCACCTACCCATAGTTCCCTCGGTTGATGTCATGGATCATTTCCTGATTGATAAGACACGCATGTTGCTCGCAATCCCATTGGCCATTGCTGCAAGTGCTGAAAAGACACACACAATTAAAGACAGCATTAGACAACCTGAAACAAGGCCTAAAACCTGTGAGAAATACTGCTCTTAAACTCAGCTGACTAAGAGAGCACCTGTCGATAATGACCAGACACCAATGGCCCCAAGTTTAAAGAATGATTGGTACAGAGATATGTGAAAAGAGATCATGTGGTGGTCAGGCCTTTGCACGAATTTCAGAACTGAAGCTCAAATTCTCTGGAATTCGAGAGAAAACGAGTCTGGCTGAGATGAGGTTTTTACTGGGCAGAGTCTGCCGTTGCTGAAGTTCATCTGCACCATGGACTGCAGTCCCACTGAGTCTCCGCAATCCCATTGAGAAAACAGCAGCAGTCACACCTCAACAGCCTCCTTCCCAAGGCTCACAGCCTCACTAAAGTTGCTGTGAATCTCCAGTCTGCTGCTATTGGTAAGAATGACTACATGTCAATCAGATCCAGGCAGACAGCTCCCATGGAACACACCCCTTTCCATTCACTCCCATTGTACAGAGTCCCAATGGACTAAACCCCTTCCCATTCACCTCCAGGGGTTGATGGGGATGGGGAGGGGTCGATGGGGATGGGGGAGGGGTCGATGGGGATGGGTCGATGGGGATGGGGGAGGGGTCGATGGGGATGGGGAGGTGTCGATGGGGATGGGGGAGGGGTGATTGGGATGGGGGAGGGGTCGATGGGGGAGGGGTCGATGGGGATGGGGTGGGGTCGATGGGGATGGGGGAGGGGTCGATGGGGATGGGGAGGGGTCGATGGGGATGGGTCGATGGGGATGGGGAGGGGTCGATGGGGATGGGGGAGGGGTCGATGGGGATGGGGTGGGGGTGATGGGGATGGGGGAGGGGTCGATGGGGATGGGGAGGGGTCGATGGGGATGGGGTCGATGGGGATGGGTCGATGGGGATGGGGGAGGGGTCGATGGGGATGGGGGAGGGGTCGATGGGGATGGGGTGGGGGTGATGGGGATGGGGGAGGGGTCGATGGGGATGGGGAGGGGTCGATGGGGATGGGGTCGATGGGGAGGGGTCGATGGGGATGGGGGAGGGGTCGATGGGGATGGGGAGGGTTCGATGGGGATGGGGAGGGTTCAATGGGGATGGGGAGGGGTCGATGGGGATGGGGGAGGGGTCGATGGGGAGGGGGAGGGGTCGATGGGGATGGGGAGGGGTCGATGGGGATGGGTCGATGGGGATGGGGATGGGTCGATGGGGATGGGGGAGGGGTCGATGGGGATGGGGTCGATGGGGATGGGGTCGATGGGGATGGGGGAGGGGTCGATGGGGATGGGGGAGGGGTCGATGGGGATGGGGTCGATGGGGATGGGTCGATGGGGATGGGGGAGGGGTCGATGGGGATGGGGGAGGGGTCGATGGGGATGAGGGAGGGGTCGATGGGGATGGGGTCGATGGGGATGGGGGAGGGGTCGATGGGGATGGGGTCGAGGTCGATGGGGATGGGTCGATGGGGATGGGTCGAGGTCGATGGGGATGGGGAGGGGTCGATGGGGATGGGGAGGGGTCGATGGGGATGGGGAGGGGTCGATGGGGATGGGGTCGAGGTCGATGGGGATGGGGGAGGGGTCGATGGGGATGGGGGAGGGGTCGATGGGGATGGGTCGATGGGTGGGGGTCGATGGGGATGGGGAGGGGTCGATGGGGATGGGGGAGGGGTCGATGGGGATGGGGGTGATGGGGATGGGGAGGGGTCGATGGGGATGGGGTCGATGGGGATGGGGTCGATGGGGATGGGTCGGGGTCGATGGGGATGGGTCGGGGTCGATGGGGATGGGGAGGGGTCGATGGGGATGGGGGTGATGGGGATGGGGGAGGGGTCGATGGGGATGGGGTCGATGGGGATGGGGTCGATGGGGATGGGTCGGGGTCGATGGGGATGGGTCGGGGTCGATGGGGATGGGTCGATGGGGATGGGTCGGGGTCGATGGGGATGGGGGAGGGGTCGATGGGGATGGGTCGATGGGGATGGGGTCGATGGGGATGGGGGAGGGGTCGATGGGGATGGGGAGGGGTCGATGGGGATGGGGAGGGGTCGATGGGGACGGGGGAGGGGTCGATGGGGATGGGTCGATGGGGATGGGGGGAGGGGTCGATGGGGATGGGGAGGGGTCGATGGGGGGGGAGGGGTCGATGGGGATGGGAGGGGTCGATGGGGATGGGGTCGATGGGGATGGGTCGATGGGGATGGGGGAGGGGTCGATGGGGATGGGTCGATGGGGATGGGGGAGGGGTCGATGGGGATGGGGAGGGGTCGATGGGGATGGGGTCGATGGGGATGGGTGATCGGGATGGGGAGGGGTCGATGGGGATGGGGGAGGGGTCGATGGGGATGGGGAGGGGTCGATGGGGATGGGGGAGGGGTCGATGGGGATGGGTCGATGGGGATGGGGGAGGGGTTGATGGGGATGGGGGAGGGGTCGATGGGGATGGGTCGATGGGGACGGGTCGATGGGGGAGGGGTCGATGGGGACGGGGGGAGGGGTCGATGGGGATGGGTCGATGGGGATGGGGGAGGGGTCGATGGGGATGGGGAGGGGTCGATGGGGACGGGGGAGGGGTCGATGGGGATGGGGAGGGGTCGATGGGGCTGGGTCGATGGGGATGGGGGAGGGGTCGATGGGGATGGGTCGAGGTCGATGGGGATGGGGGAGGGGTCGATGGGGATGGGTCGATGGGGAAGGGGTCGATGGGGATGGGGAGGGGTCGATGGG
>JASTWF010000044.1:1408085-1442320 GCA_030390025.1 Squalus acanthias
TCTTACTGGGGTACTGATCCCATAGATACTCCCTCGTACTGGGGTACTGATCCCACAGATACTCCCTCGTACCGGGGTACAGATCCCACAGGTACTCCCTCGTACTGGGTTACTGATCCCAGAGATACTCCCTCTTACTGGGATACTGATCCCACAGATACTCCCTCGTACTGGGGTACTGATCCCACAGATACTCCCTCATACTGGGATACTGATCCCACAGATACTCCCTCGTACTGGGGTACTGATCCCACACATACTCCATCATACTGGGGTACTGATCCCACAGATACTCCCTCGTACTGGGGTACTGATCCCACAGATACTCCCTCATTCTGGGGTTCTGATCCTACAGGTACTTCACTCGTACTGGGGTACTGATCCCACAGATACTCCCTAGTACTGGGGTACTGATCCCACAGATACTCCCTAGTACTGGGGTACTGATCCCACAGATACTCCCTCGTACTGGGAGACTGATCCCAGATACTCTCTCGTTTTGGGGTACTGATCCCACAGATACTCCCTCGTACTGGGAGACTGATCCCAGATACTCCCTCGTACTGGGGTACTGATCCCACAGATACTCCCTCGTACCGGGGTACTGATCCCACAGATACTCACTCGTACTGGGGTGCTGATCCCACAGATACTCCCTAGTACTGGGGTACTGATCCCACAGATACTCCCTCGTACTGGGGTACAGATCCCACAGATACTCCCTAGTACTGGGGTACTGATCCCACAGATACTCCCTCGTACTGGGGTACTGATCCCACAGATACTCCCTCGTACTGGGGTACTGATCGCACAGATACTCCCTCGTACTGGGGTACTGATCCCACAGATACTCCCTCGTACTGGGGTACTGATCCCACAGATACTCCCTCGTACTGGGGTACTGATCTCACAGATACTCCCTCGTACTGGGGTACTGATCGCACAGATACTCCCTCGTACTGGGGTTCTGATCCCACAGATACTCCGTCATACTGGGGTACTGAGCGCACAGATACTCCCTCGTACTTGGGTACTGATCCCACAGATACAACCTAGTGCTGGGGTACTGATCCCACAGATACTCCCAAGTACTGGGGTACTGATCCCATAGATACTCCCTCATACTGGGATACTGAAATCCACAGATACTCCGTCGTACTGGGGTACTGATCCCACAGATACTCCCTCGTACTGGGGTACTGATCCCACAGATACTCCCTCGTACTGGGAGACTGATCCCACAGATTCTCCCTCGTACTGGGAGACTGATCCCAGATACTCCCTCGTACTGGAGTACTGATCCCACAGATACTCCCTCGTACTGGGAGACTGATCCCACAGATTCTCCCTCGTACTGGGAGACTGATCCCACAGTTACTCCCTCGAACTGGGGTACCGATAACACAGATACTCCCTCGTACTGGGGTACTGATCCCTCAGACACTCCCTCGTACTGGAGACTGATTCCACAGTTACTCCCTCAAACTGGGGTACTAATCCCACAGATACTCCCTCGTACTTGGGTACAGATCCCACAGATACTCCCTCGTACTGGGGTACTGATCCCACAGATACTCCCTCGTACTGGGGTACTGATCCCACAGATACTCCCTTGTACTGGGGTACTGATCCCACAGATACTCCCTCGTACTGGGGTACTGATCCCACAGATACTCCATCATACTGGGGTACAGATCCCACAGATACTCCCTCATACTGGGGTACTGATCCCACAGATACTCCCTCGTACTGGTGTACTGATTCCACAGATACTCCCTCGTACTGAGGTACAGATCCCACAGATACTCCCTCGTACTGGGATACTGATCCCACAGATACTCCCTCGTACTGGGGTACTGATCCCACAGATACTCCCTCGTACTGGGTTACTGATCCCACACATACTCCATCATACTGGGGTACTGATCCCACAGATACTCCCTCGTACTGGGGTACTGATCCAACAGATACTCCCTCGTACTGGGGTACTGATCCCACAGTTACTCCCTCGTACTGGGGTATTGATCCCACAGATACTCCCTCGTACTGGGATACTGATCACACAGATACTCCCTAGTACTGGGGTACTGATCCCACAGATACTCCCTCGTACTGTGGTACAGATCCCACAGATACTCCCTAGTACTGGGGTACTGATCCCACAGATACTCCCTCGTACTGGGGTACTGATCCCACAGATTCTCCCTCGTACTGGGGTACTGATCCCTCAGATACTCCCTCGTACTGGTGTACTGATCCCACAGATACTCCCTCGTACTGGGGTACTGATCCCACAGATACTCCCTCGTACTGGGGTTCTGATCCCACAGATACTCCCTCGTACTGGGGTACAGATCCCACAGATACTCCCTAGTACTGGGGTACTGATCCCACAGATACTCCCTCGTACTGGGGTACTGATCCCACAGATACTCCCTAGTACTGGGGTACTGATCCCACAGATACTCCCTAGTACTGGGTTACTGATCCCACAGATACTCCCTCGTACTGGTGTACTGATCCCACAGATTCTCCCTCGTACTGGTGTACTGATCCCACAGATACTCCCTCGTACTGGGGTACTGATTCCACAGATACTCCCTCGTACTGGGGTACTGATCCCACAGATACTCCCTCGTACTGGCGTACAGATCCCACAGATACTCCCTCGTACTGGGGTACTGATCGCACAGATACTCCCTAGTACTGGGGTACTGATTCCACAGATACTCCCTAGTACTGGGGTACTGATTCCACAGATACTCCCTCGTACTGGTGTACTGATCCCACAGATACTCCCTCGTACTGGGGTACTGATCCCACAGATACTCCCTCGTACTGGGGTACAGATCCCACAGATACTCCCTCGTGCCGGGGTACTGATCCCACAGATACTCCCTCGTACTGGGGTACAGATCCCACAGATACTCCCTCGTACTGGGGTACTGATTCCACAGATACTCCCTCGTACTGGGGTACTGATCCCACAGATACTCCCTCGTGCTGGGGTGCTGATCCCACAGATACTCCCTAGTACTGGGGTACTGATCCCACAGATACTCCCTCGTACTGGGGTACAGATCCCACAGATACTCCCTCGTACTGGAGACTGATCCCACAGATACTCCCTCGTACTGGGAGACTGATCCCAGATACTCCCTCGTACTGGGGTACTGATCCCACAGATACTCCCTCATACTGGGAGACTGATCCCACAGATTCTCCCTCGTACTGGGAGACTGATCCCAGATACTCCCTCGTACTGGGAGACTGATCCCACAGATTCTCCCTCCTACTGGGAGACTGATCCCAGATACTCCCTCGTACTGGGGTACTGATCCCACAGATACTCCCTCGTACTGGGAGACTGATCCCACAGATTCTCTCTCGTACTGGGAGACTGATCCCAGATACTCCCTCGTACTGGGAGACTGATCCCACAGATTCTCCCTCCTACTGGGAGACTGATCCCACAGATTCTCCCTCGTACTGGGAGACTGATTCCACAGTTACTCCCTCGAACTGGGGTACTGATCCCACAGATACTCCCTCGTACTGGGGTACTGATCCCACAGACACTCCCTCGTACTGGAGACTGATTCCACAGTTACTCCCTCGTACTTGGGTACAGATCCCACAGATACTCACTCGTACTGAGGTACAGATCCCAGAGATACTCACTCTTACTGGGGTACTGATCCCATAGATACTCCCTCATACTGGGATACTGATCCCACAGATACTCCCTCGTACTGGGGTACTGATCCCACACATACTTCATCATACTGGGGTACTGATCCCACAGATACTCCCTCGTACTGGGGTACAGATCCCACAGGTACTCCCTCGTACTGGGTTACTGATCCCAGAGATACTCCCTCTTACTGGGATACTGATCCCACAGATACTCCCTCGTACTGGGGTACTGATCCCACAGATACTCCCTCATACTGGGATACTGATCCCACAGATACTCCCTCGTACTGGGGTACTGATCCCACACATACTCCATCATACTGGGGTACTGATCCCACAGATACTCCCTCGTACTGGGGTACTGATCCCACAGATACTCCCTCATTCTGGGGTTCTGATCCTACAGGTACTTCACTCGTACTGGGGTACTGATCCCACAGATACTCCCTAGTACTGGGGTACTGATCCCACAGATACTCCCTAGTACTGGGGTACTGATCCCACAGATACTCCCTCGTACTGGGAGACTGATCCCAGATACTCTCTCGTATTGGGGTACTGATCCCACAGATACTCCCTCGTACTGGGAGACTGATCCCAGATACTCCCTCGTACTGGGGTACTGATCCCACAGATACTCCCTCGTACCGGGGTACTGATCCCACAGATACTCACTCGTACTGGGGTGCTGATCCCACAGATACTCCCTAGTACTGGGGTACTGATCCCACAGATACTCCCTCGTACTGGGGTACAGATCCCACAGATACTCCCTAGTACTGGGGTACTGATCCCACAGATACTCCCTCGTACTGGGGTACTGATCCCACAGATACTCCCTCGTACTGGGGTACTGATCGCACAGATACTCCCTCGTACTGGGGTACTGATCCCACAGATACTCCCTCGTACTGGGGTACTGATCCCACAGATACTCCCTCGTACTGGGGTACTGATCTCACAGATACTCCCTCGTACTGGGGTACTGATCGCACAGATACTCCCTCGTACTGGGGTTCTGATCCCACAGATACTGCGTCATACTGGGGTACTGAGCGCACAGATACTCCCTCGTACTTGGGTACTGATCCCACAGATACAACCTAGTGCTGGGGTACTGATCCCACAGATACTCCCAAGTACTGGGGTACTGATCCCATAGATACTCCCTCATACTGGGATTCTGAAATCCACAGATACTCCGTCGTACTGGGGTACTGATCCCACAGATACTCCCTCGTACTGGGGTACTGATCCCACAGATACTCCCTCGTACTGGGAGACTGATCCCACAGATTCTCCCTCGTACTGGGAGACTGATCCCAGATACTCCCTCGTACTGGAGTACTGATCCCACAGATACTCCCTCGTACTGGGAGACTGATCCCACAGATTCTCCCTCGTACTGGGAGACTGATCCCACAGTTACTCCCTCGAACTGGGGTACTGATAACACAGATACTCCCTCGTACTGGGGTACTGATCCCTCAGACACTCCCTCGTACTGGAGACTGATTCCACAGTTACTCCCTCAAACTGGGGTACTAATCCCACAGATACTCCCTCGTACTTGGGTACAGATCCCACAGATACTCCCTCGTACTGGGGTACTGATCCAACAGATACTCCCTCGTACTGGGGTACTGATCCCACAGATACTCCCTTGTACTGGGGTACTGATCCCACAGATACTCCCTCGTACTGGGGTACTGATCCCACAGATACTCCATCATACTGGGGTACAGATCCCACAGATACTCCCTCATACTGGGGTACTGATCCCACAGATACTCCCTCGTACTGGTGTACTGATTCCACAGATACTCCCTCGTACTGAGGTACAGATCCCACAGATACTCCCTCGTACTGGGGTACTGATCCCATAGATACTCCCTCATACTGGGATACTGATCCCACAGATACTCCCTCGTACTGGGGTACTGATCCCATAGATACTCCCTAATACTGGGATACTAATTCCACAGATACTCCATAGTACTGGGGTACTGATCCCACAGATACTCCCTCGTACTGGGTTACTGATCCCACACATACTCCATCATACTGGGGTACTGATCCCACAGATACTCCCTCGTACTGGGGTACTGATCCCACAGATACTCCCTCGTACTGGGGTACTGATCCCACAGTTACTCCCTCGTACTGGGGTACTGATCCCACAGATACTCCCTCGTACTGGGATACTGATCCCACAGATACTCCCTAGTACTGGGGTACTGATCCCACAGATACTCCCTCGTACTGTGGTACAGATCCCACAGATACTCCCTCGTACTGGTGTACTGATCCCACAGATTCTACCTCGTACTGGTGTACTGATCCCACAGATACTCCCTCGTACTGGGGTACTGATTCCACAGATACTCCCTCGTACTGGGGTACTGATCCCACAGATACTCCCTCGTACTGGCGTACAGATCCCACAGATACTCCCTCGTACTGGGGTACTGATCGCACAGATACTCCCTAGTACTGGGGTACTGATTCCACAGATACTCCCTAGTACTGGGGTACTGATCCCACAGATACTCCCTCGTACTGGGGTACAGATCCCACAGATACTCCCTCGTACTGGTGTACTGATCCCACAGATACTCCCTAGTACTGGGGTACTGATCCCACAGATACTCCCTCGTACTGGGGTACAGATCCCACAGATACTCCCTCGTACTGGGGTACTGATCCCACAGATACTCCCTCGTACTGGGTTACTGATTCCACAGATACTCCCTCGTACTGGTGTACTGATCCCACAGATATTCCCTCGTACTCGGGTACAGATCCCACAGATACTCCCTCGTACTGGGGTACAGATCCCACAGATACTCCCTCGTGCCGGGGTACTGATCCCACAGATACTCCCTCGTACTGGGGTACAGATCCCACAGATACTCCCTCGTACTGGGGTACTGATTCCACAGATACTCCCTCGTACTGGGGTACTGATCCCACAGATACTCCCTCGTACTGGGGTGCTGATCCCACAGATACTCCCTAGTACTGGGGTACTGATCCCACAGATACTCCCTCGTACTGGGGTACAGATCCCACAGATACTCCCTTGTACTGGAGACTGATCCCACAGATACTCCCTCGTACTGGTGTACTGATCCCACAGATACCCCCTCGTACTGGGGTTCTGATCCCACAGATACTCCCTCGTACTGGGGTACAGATCCCACAGATACTCCCTAGTACTGGGGTACTGATCCCACAGATACTCCCTCGTACTGGGGTACTGATCCCACAGATACTCCCTAGTACTGGTGTACTGATCCCACAGATACTCCCTCGTACTGGGTTACTGATCCCACAGATACTCCCTCGTACTGGCGTACAGATCCCACAGATACTCCCTCGTACTGGGGTACTGATCGCACAGATACTCCCTAGTACTGGGGTACTGATTCCACAGATACTCCCTAGTACTGGGGTACTGATCCCACAGATACTCCCTCGTACTGGTGTACTGATCCCACAGATACTCCCTCGTACTCGGGTACAGATCCCACAGATACTCCCTCGTACTGGGGTACAGATCCCACAGATACTCCCTCGTGCCTGGGGTACTGATCCCACAGATACTCCCTCGTACTGGGGTACAGATCCCACAGATACTCCCTCGTACTGGGGTACTGATCCACAGATACTCCCTCGTACTGGGGTACTGATCCCACAGATACTCCCTCGTACTGGGGTGCTGATCCCACAGATACTCCCTAGTACTGGGGTACTGATCCCACAGATACTCCCTCGTACTGGGGTACAGATCCCACAGATACTCCCTTGTACTGGAGACTGATCCCACAGATACTCCCTCGTACTGGGGTACTGATCCCACAGATACTCCCTCATACTGGGAGACTGATCCCACAGATTCTCCCTCGTACTGGGAGACTGATCCCAGATACTCCCTCGTACTGTGAGACTGATCCCACAGATTCTCCCTCCTACTGGGAGACTGATCCCAGATACTCCCTCGTACTGGGGTACTGATCCCACAGATACTCCCTCGTACTGGGAGACTGATCCCACAGATTCTCCCTCGTACTGGGAGACTGATCCCACAGTTACTCCCTCGAACTGGGGTACTGATCCCTCAGACACTCCCTCATACTGGAGACTGATTCCACAGTTACTCCCTCGAACTGGGGTACTGATCCCACAGATACTCCCTCGTACTTGGGTACAGATCCCACAGATACTCCCTCGTACTGGGGTACTGAACCCACAGATACTCCCTCGTACTGGGGTACTGGTCCCACAGATACTCCCTCGTACTGGGGTACAGATCCCACAGATACTCCCTAGTACTGGGGTACAAATACCACAGATGCTCCCTAGTACTGGGGTACTGATCCCACAGATACTCCCTCGTACTGGGGTACAGATCCCACAGATACTCCCTAGTACTGGGGTACAAATCCCACAGATGCTCCCTAGTACTGGGGTACAGATCCCACAGATACTCCCTCGTGCTGGGGTACTGATCCCAATGATACTCCCTAGTACTGGGGTATTGATCCCTCAGATACTCCCTCGTACTGGGGTACTGATCCCACAGATACTCCCTCGTACTGGGGTACAGATCCCACAGATACTCCCTCGTACTGGGGTACTGATTCCACAGATACTCCCTCGTACTGGGGTACTGATCCCACAGATACTCCCTCGTACTGGGGTGCTGATCCCACAGATACTCCCTCGTACTGGGGTGCTGATCCCACAGATACTCCCTAGTACTGGGGTACTGATCCCACAGATACTCCCTTGTACTGGGGTACAGATCCCACAGATGCTCCCTAGTACTGGGGTACTGATCCCACAGATACTCCCTCGTGCTGGGGTACTGATCCCACAGATACTCCCTCGTGCTGGGGTACTGATCCCACAGATACTCCCTCGTACTGGGGTACAGATCCCACAGATACTCCCTCGTACTGGGGTACTGATTCCACAGATACTCCCTCGTACTGGGGTACTGATTCCACAGATACTCCCTCGTACTGGGGTACTGATCCCACAGATACTCCCTTGTACTGGGGTACAGATCCCACAGATGCTCCCTAGTACTGGGGTACTGATCCCACAGATACTCCCTCATACTGGGGTACTGATCCCACAGATACTCCCTCGTACTGGGGTACTGATCCCACAGATACTCCCTCGTGCTGGGGTACTGATCCCACAGATACTCCCTCGTACTGGGGTACAGATCCCACAGATACTCCCTCGTACTGGGGTACTGATTCCACAGATACTCCCTCGTACTGGGGTACTGATTCCACAGATACTCCCTCGTACTGGGGTACTGATCCCACAGATACTCCCTCGTACTGGGGTGCTGATCCCACAGATACTCCCTAGTACTGGGGTACTGATCCCACAGATACTCCCTTGTACTGGGGTACAGATCCCACAGATGCTCCCTAGTACTGGGGTACTGATCCCACAGATACTCCCTCGTACTGGGGTACTGATCCCACAGATACTCCCTCGTACTGGGGTACTGATCCCACAGATACTCCTTCGTACTGGGGTACTGATCCCACAGATACTCCCTCGTACTGGGGTACTGATCCCACAGATACTCCCTCGTACTGGGGTACTGATCCCACAGATACTGCTTCGTACTGGGGTACAGATCCCACAGATACTCCCTCGTACTGGGGTTCTGATCCCACAGATACTTTCTCGTGATGAGGTATGAACTTCCAGTGGTGTTAGGCTCTGTATCACATCGCAAGGTTCATTTACCTCGTGAAGGAATGTGAGGAATATATTTCTCATTAAGAGACGGAACAATAACACTGGAGGCTCATTTTTGAGCACAGATGCGAGATCCCCTATATCTGCATCAGGTAGCTATCTACATGTACCTCCCACACCCCAGACTGACCTCCAGTGGGATCCACACACAAAGCGCAGTTTTGTGAAATGCCCCCCAAAGTGGTCGACCACCCATTGGCCCAATTTTAATGGGACGTCCTGATTTAATGGAATGATATCCAACCTGAGATCTGGTCCTGACTCTGGAGTGACATTACCAGCAGGTAGCAGCGAGGAAGCTGATCCCACTGGTCCATCTCGCGTGTCCCATATAGTTGTGCTGCGTTATGCATCATGGCAGAGACTCCCCACCTCACCCGGAGCCATGTCATCTCCTGGGGGAGGCGGAAAACCAGATCAAATCCACGACAATTTTAGGGGAAAATTTGGAATATTCATCTCCAATCACTTAGGCGATTGAAAGTAGTCCAGGAGGTCACCTTGGTCAAGATCTATGTTACAGGATACCTAGCTCTTGTACGAGCTGGTCTCCACCCAGCTGGAAACAGGTCCAGCTCTCACTTGAAGGAATTCAGCGAATCAGTGTCCCCTGCAGGAGCTGGCAGCCTGTTCCACTGGTCCACTCTTCTCTGGGAAATTAAGAACCACCTAATATCTAACCTATATTTCCTACATTTCAACAGTGACTACACTTCAAAAGTACTTCATTGGCTGTAAAGCTTTAGGACCTTCTGAGGTCGTGAAAGGCGCTATAGAAATGCAAGTCTTTCTTTTTATAAGTGTGACCCTGGTCCTCCCTAACCTAATCAGTTGAAATAATTGGTGTACATGGACACAATCCAGTCCCTTCATTATTTTATAAACCTCGATCAAATCGAACCCTAAGTCTACACTTTCTCTAAAGTATACAAACCCAGCTCTTTGGGCCTATCTGAGTAACTAAGGACTTTTATACTGGGAATTAATCTTGTGGCCCTCATCTGTACCATTTCCAAAGCCTCAACATCACCCAGCATGCGAGGAGACCAAAACTGGACACAGTGTTCTAACTGAGGCCTAACCAAGGTCTTGTGCAAGAGGGCGTGCCTGGTCTCACAGTGAATTGTCCTGTGAATACACCTGAGCACCCTGCTCGCTTTAGCTATAGCCTCACGGAATTGGTCAGTTCCGCAAAGGCAAATGATTCCTTCAAAAGGAATTAATGAATCAAGTCGAACTGATTCTGCGTCACCACCTCGTCAGCAGCTGGTATATACAAACCAACAGCTCGTGGAATAATATTTACTCAGTGCACCTGCTGTCGGTTTGTGCTGCATTCTTGTACAGGATGTGAATTATTTTTTGAGGTCAGGAACTCATTTATTTTTGTGCTTCCGTTTAATTATTTATTTAAACCCCAGTACCTTGTGGTTACTTATTTTGTTAAAGCCTGATCGATGACATCAGATCTGTCTAAACTCACCTGATTTACTGATTTATTGGAAACCTCAATTGATTAATTGTCCTTAGGTTCCAACTGAATTTATTTACTCAGTTATTTAACACTCAAATGAGCTTCTGACCACATATCCGCGGCATAACAAAGACCGCCTACTTCCACCTCCATAACATGGCCTGTCTCCAGCTCATCCGCTGCTGAAACCCTCATCCATGCCTTTGTCACCTCTAGACTTGACTATTCCAACGCACTCCTGGCTGGCCTCCCACATTCCACCCTACGTAAACTTGAGGTCATCCAAAACTCGGCTGCCCGTGTCCTAACTCACACCAAGTCCCATTCACCCATCACCCCTGTGCTCGCTGACCTACATTGGCTCCCGGTTAAGCAACACCTCGATTTTAAAATTCTCATCCTTGTTTTTAAATTCCTCCATGGCCTTGCCCCTCCCTATCTCTGTAATCTCCTCCAGCCCCACAACCCCGAGATATCTGCGTTCCTCTAATTCTGCCCTCTTGAGGATCCCTGATTCTAATCGCTCAACCATTGGTGGCCGAGCCTTCTGTTGCCTAGGCCCTAAGCTCTGGAATTCCCTGCCTAAACCTGTCCGCCTCGCTACCTCTCTTTCCTCCTTTAAGGCGCTCCTTAAAACCTACCTCTTTGACCAAGCTTTTGGTCACCTGCCCTAATTTCTCTTTATGTGGCTCGGTGTAGGAATTTTTGTCTTATACACCTGTGAAGCGCCTTGGGACGTTTTACTACGTTTAAGGCGCTATATAAATACAAGTTGTTGTTGTTGTTGATTGTATGGCTCACCCGCCTTCTCCCCTCATGTATTTGTGAAGGTGAGGTACATTGGAGCAAATGTAACGGAACATATTCATGTTTAAAGCTATGTGTTAAAAAAAAAGGTTGGGTAAAACAGTGACGTGTAACCTGATTTATTTGCTTTACTTCATGCCATACAGGGCAGATATTATATTATAAAATATCTTTTTACTTGTAATTTTCTGAACAGTCTGCTCTTCTGATACAGTAGCTGGATACGCTTGGCTGGCCTTGATGAAACCACCATTGTGACTGATTAAATCTAGCTATTTTAACCAGATCCAGCAGATGTCTAATCGTGGAAGAGTGAATCACCTGCTGTAATAAACAAGATAATAAAGAGCTACAACTGAGAATATCGTGTGAAAGGCTGAGGTGAAACTGAAAGTGCCTCGTTCCAGCAAGTCCACAGATGTATTTATCTGTTGAACTGGGACATCGATTTATCTTCCAGTAATGGGCAAGGAAAACACCATTTATTTCTTTTAAAAACATTTTACTCCATCGTCCTGAAGCAGATCCCCTGTCGGTAGCATGCCCACTCCTATCCTAGGACCCTGCCCCAGCCTTAGAATAACTCCTGACTCACTATGTGCAACACCATGGGAGATTGGTTAGTACATAGATATAGATTAACATCCAATAACATTTAACGACCTTGCAGCTGATATACTGATATCCTGCCTTCAACACCCTATGAATTAGAAATGATTAGAGGACATCCCAAAGCACTTCACAGCCAATGAAGTACTTTCTGAAGTGGAGTCACTGTTGTAATGTAGGAAACGTGGCAGCCAATTTGAGCACAGCAAGCTCCCACAAGCAGCAATGTGATAATGACTAGATAATCTGTTTTTATTATGTTGATTGAGAGATAAATATTGGCCCCAGGACACCGGGGAGAACTCCAATGCTCTTCTTTGAAATAGTGCCATGGGATCGTTTACATCCACCTGAGAGAGCAGACAGGCCTCGGTTTGAAGTCTCATTTGAAATACGGCACCTCTGATAGTGCAGCACTCCCTCAGTACTGAACTGGAGTGTCAGCCTAGATTACGTGCTCTAGTCTCTGGAGTGGGACTTGAACACACAACCTTCTGATTCAAAGGCAAGAGTGCTGCCCACTGAGCCATGGCTGACAATACAGTCAAACCTTTCTCTGCAAAAGGCCTTGGTTAGGCCACACGTAGAATACTGTGTCCAGTTTAGGTCCTCTGACATGGTGGGGGATATAGGCCTGGGAAAAGGTACAGAGAAGAACCGCCACATTGAAACCTAGTTGAAGGGCTCTCATTCACCAGGGTAGGCTCAGAGAGCTGGGGCTTTTACTCTAGGAATGTGTAAACTTCAAGGAGATTTGACTGAGGTCTTTAAAATAGTGAAAAGGCAAGACTTGATAAAAGTAGATAGGCTAATCGGGTGAGAAAGATTAGAGAGAACTGAGGACATGAGAAGGTATGGCAGCACAGAAATAGGTTAGCGATTGTACAAAGAGTGGTCGACTTCTGGAATAGGTTGGCGGCTTGTGCACTGAGTGCCGAATCACTGCAAACAGTTAACAATGAGCTGGACGAGTTCAGGGAAGAAGCAAACCGATCCACAGAGCGGTTCGGTGGGTCCCCGGGGGCCAGTCCCACTCCAGGGACTTGAACACAGACACCTAGGTTGACA
Organism: Squalus acanthias; assembly: GCA_030390025.1. Lineage (NCBI taxonomy): Eukaryota > Metazoa > Chordata > Chondrichthyes > Squaliformes > Squalidae > Squalus > Squalus acanthias. Next base: position 1,421,530 of record JASTWF010000044.1, read on the forward strand.
CTGCAGTGCAGTGCTGAGGCAGCGCTGCACTATCGGAGCGTTATAGTGATGGTGTTATAGTGAGAGTGTTACAGTGAGAGTGTTACAGTGAGAGTGTTACAGTGAGAGAGTGTTACAGTGAGAGAGTGTTACAGTGAGAGAGTGTTACAGTGAGAGAGTGTTACAGTGAGAGAGTGTTACAGTGAGAGTGCTTTAGTGAGAGTGCTATAGTGAGAGTGCTATAGTGAGGGTGTTATAGTGAGGGTGTTATAGTGAGGGTGTTATAGTGAGGGTGTTATAGTGAGGGTGTTATAGTGAGGGTGTTATAGTGAGAGTGTTATAGTGAGAGTGTTATAGTGAGAGTGTTATAGTGAGGGTGTTATAGTGAGAGTGCTTTAGTGAGAGTGTTATAGTGAGAGTGTTATCGTGAGGGTGTTATAGTGAGAGTGTTATAGTGAGAGTGTTATAGTGAGGGTGCTATAGTGAGGGTGTTATAGTGAGGGTGTTATAGTGAGGGTGTTATAGTGAGGGTGTTATAGTGAGTGTGTTATAGTGAGGGTGTTATAGTGAGGGTGTTATAGTGAGGGTGTTATAGTGAGGGTGTTATAGTGAGTGTGTTATAGTGAGGGTGTTATAGTGAGGGTGTTATAGTGAGAGTGTTAGAGTGAGAGTGTTACAGTGAGGGTGTTACAGTGAGGGTGTTATAGTGAGAGTGTTATAGTGAGAGTGTTATAGTGAGGGTGTTATAGTGAGGGTGTTACAGTGAGTGTTATAGTGAGGGTGTTAGAGTGAGGGTGTTACAGTGAGAGTGTTACAGTGAGGGTGTTACAGTGAGCGTGTTACAGTGAGCGTGTTACAGTGAGCGTGTTACAGTGAGGGTGTTGGAGTGAGGGTGTTACAGTGAGCGTGTTACAGTGAGCGTGTTACAGTGAGCGTGTTACAGTGAGCGTGTTACAGTGAGCGTGTTACAGTGAGGGTGTTGGAGTGAGGGTGTTACAGTGAGCGTGTTACAGTGAGCGTGTTACAGTGAGGGTGTTGGAGTGAGGGTGTTGGAGTGAGGGTGTTACAGTGAGGGTGTTATAGTGAGGGTGTTATCGTGAGGGTGTTATCGTGAGGGTGTTATCGTGAGGGTGTTATCGTGAGGGTGTTATAGTGAGGGTGTTATCGTGAGGGTGTTATCGTGAGGGTGTTATCGTGAGAGTGTTATCGTGAGGGTGTTATAGTGAGGGTGTTATCGTGAGGGTGTTATAGTGAGGGTGTTATCGTGAGGGTGTTATAGTGAGGGTGTTATCGTGAGGGTGTTATCGTGAGGGTGTTATAGTGAGAGTGTTATAGTGAGAGTGTTATAGTGAGAGTGTTATAGTGAGAGTGTTATAGTGAGAGTGTTATAGTGAGAGAGTGTTATAGTGAGAGTGTTATAGTGAGGGTGTTATAGTGAGGGTGTTATAGTGAGGGTGTTATAGTGAGGGTGTTATAGTGAGAGTGTTATAGTGAGGGTGTTATAGTGAGGGTGTTATAGTGAGGGTGTTACAGTGAGAGAGTGTTACAGTGAGAGTGTTATAGTGAGGGTGTTATAGTGAGGGTGTTATAGTGAGGGTGTTATAGTGAGGGTGTTATAGTGAGTGTGTTATAGTGAGTGTGTTATAGTGAGTGTGTTATAGTGAGTGTGTTATAGTGAGGGTGTGTTCTAGTTATTACATGTTATCATGGATTTGCTTTTTCTAATCTCCCCTATTTGCGTTAATTTTTGCAGTGTTGCAGTTCAATTTTTACTGTTTTCTCCCTTTATGGAGGAGACATAATATTCAGACAATCCTTTTAAGGAAAAGCTTGTTTGGAATTCCAGCCTGTGATAAGAATTCATTTTTATCGTGTTTTGGCTGAAGCTTTGCCTCTTGTTTTGACCATTAGTTGTGCAAGGTTCCAGTCGTTAATGGAGCGTTACTGGGCAGCTTGTTCCTCATTAGCTGTTTGTTCCCCACAGGCTCATTGCACAATACGTGTAGAAATGTGTGCAATTAATGAACACTGAGACCTTTCAAAATAAACCCCGAAATTTACTGATCCTTGACTCCCCGTCAGTGTCCGATGAGATTCAAGCTGCTACCGACTCCTCTCATCTCAAACCGCTCCCCCCTCCCATTCAGGCTGGGTCCATGTTCCCAGGTCAAGTCACTCACATTCATACAACCATCATTGGAGAAATGTCGAGTGAGCCCGATCCCCAACTCACTTCAAGACACGAAGCTGGGTTTATTTTTGACAACGAAAGAACTTGCAGTTCTATTCATGACCTCAGGACATTCCAAAGCGCTTCACAGCCAATGAATTACTTTGTGAGGTATTGTCAGCCCTTGTGACTATCAACAAGCAAGATCCCACTCACAGGACAAGCAACCAGATCAACTGTTTCGGTGGAGTGATAAATATTGACCAGAACACTGGGAAAGCTCGTACGGTAGCAGAATACTGCGGATGCTGTCTTTGACCTGAAACGTTAACTCTGTTTCTCTCTCCACGGATGCTGCCTGGCCTGCTGAGTTTCTCCAGCGTTTTCTGTTGTTATACTGGGAAAGTTCCCCTGCTCTTCTTCAAATTGCACCAGGAGATCTTTGAAATTCACCCAAGCAATTAAAGAGGGCTTTAGTTTCACACCTCTGACAGTGCAGTGCTGGAATGTCAGCCTGGATTACGTGCTCAAGTCCTGCTGTGGGATTTGAATCCACGACCTTCTAACCCGGGCGAGAGTTCTGCCACTGAGCCACTGCCGACGCCTGGAATGCATCAATGTCGATCTCAAATTTAAACCAAAATGAGTGAGTTTCACTCCAAATGAGGGACACTAAAAGCACCCTGCACCTGCTCAGTGTGCTGGCATATTCTACAATCCTGCTCCCAACTGCTCCGACACTGACTACTCCATTACCAGAGACCAACCATTCCCTCACTGGGGTGGATTTTAACTTTATGCCGGCAGGAGGGCCAAGCCTCAGTTCCATGCTTTTGTCAAGTTGCCCTCCCCGGACCGGTGTCCCGCTGCAGCTCACCGGCTCCGGGCCAGAACATTATCAGGCTGCTTGGACATGGTGCCGGCCCATCGGTAGGTCCTGAGGGCGGGGGAGGGGCGAGCTCCGGCCGGCCGTGAGGAGCCCCACAAAAACATAACTTGAAAAAAGTTCTGGTGCCGATTTTGGAGCAGGCAGCCGTGGTCCCTTTAAGGGCACCGATTAGGCCCCTCAACGTCAGGACACATGGCTGGACAATGCATAGCCCACGCTCCGCCCATCTGCTCCTTCGCATTGCAATCAGGGTTACAAGTACGTCACCAAGACCCCAAATTGCACAGTAAAGAGGCCTACTGCCTGTAACAGGCGGGCACTCCAGTCAACCATGGGAAGGCCCCTTTAAAAATAGTGGTAGCCGGGGTATCAGCGTTAATGGGGCGGTAATTCTACCCACCATTACCGCTCCATTCACACTGAATTTGGTGGGTTAAAGTCAGCCCAACTGTACCCTGGATTTCCTGTCTTCGCACCCTGCTGACTCCCTTCCTGCCTCATAGCCTAATTAAAAACTCTTGTCTTCTCCGCCAAGTCTCTGTTCCTCCCCCCTTCAAATTCTTCCGTTCAATCTCCATCGTTCCGCCTCGTTAAACACTCCTGGATTATTCTTGTTTCAGATGTGGAGTCCTATATAAGAGCAGGTTGTTGTAGCTTACTCGGAATTGGTAGCCTCTGTGCACAGCCCAGTATTTGACCTATTCAGCAAGGACATGGGTACAACATTAACAAGCACAACATGACGGTTTCAGTGCTGCCAGGGTCGGAAAGCACAGTGGGGCCTCTGCCCAATCGCTCACACATATCAGCGACATTAGCGAGGGAGTGCTTAACCCCTTGGGGTTTCGCTGGAGATTTTAACTGGTTAGAATGATCCCAGAGAGCAATTTTTAGTTTATTGGGGTAGTGTTGTCAAGATAAAATATGACCAATCATTTTGCTGTTCATTGAGGGAGTAACTCTGTTACCATTATTAGGGGTGTAGGGCGAGGGGCGAAGGCTGTGGGCGAGGGGTGGGGGGCACCCATCTGAAGGAAGCAGCCATTTTGGTAACTGGCCCTAATTTACCTTAATTTGGCGAGCTGCAAGTGCAAAACGCACTCCCTTTAGGCAACCTGCCGATTGGGAGGACAGCAAATCTGGCGAGGCAGCCACTATTTAAAGGCATCCTGCAGCACATTGCTGGGTGGTGCTTTGTGCAGTGGTGGACTGCAGGCGCTGAGATTACTCTGATCGGCTCCCCCAGGTTCTCTGAGGGGCAGCGGTGGTGGAACTGCTGACTGAACAAGTGAACAACAGGTAGAAGGTCCTCTTCTGCCCCAGCCAGCGACAGATGCCAAGATACATCTACAGGTCTGAAGAGAAGCAGCAGAAAATGTCAGTGGCACCAACACTGTCCCCAGGACCTTCCTGAGAGCAGGAAAAACTGACCAGAACTGCCAAGGTAAGACTCCCCTTCACAACTCTGACACTCTGCACCACCCTATTTTAGCCTCAGCGCTATCGATCCTTCCCTCCCCCACTTTCCATGGCTCTCCTCAGGTCAGCAGGGGATGTTTCACTGAATCTGGGTGTAGCACAGTTTGGCCACCGAGAGGACTCATGAGGCGAGGGTGCAGGGGTTAGCCTCTCACTTGTTGTGCAAGGCGAAGAGTGGGGAGCAATGTTCCGGTTAAGCTGCGTGACTGCGCAGTGGTCTGGAGGTCCCGTGCAGGCTGCTCGGCGGCTTTTAAATGGATAAAATCGGGCACGGGTGATAATCTGAAGGGGCCGCGCACCGAAAAAACCATTAGCGGGAACATTGGTGGGGAGATGGAGGATTGGCTCAGTATAAAAGCCTCATGGCAGCGTCCAGAAAAGTGGGCACAGACCTGCGTGATGCTCTGCTGGTGATCACACCCCAGTTGCACATTAATGGAGTGGAAGCAAAAAACCACCATGCAATACAAGCAAAATGTCTCCCCAAACTCTCTACAGTTTTACATGAAATCAGATGAAGATCCCTTTAAGTATGGCTGGAAAGGGCTGGGGTCGTAACCAATGTTCCCCCTAATTTTTCCTTTTGGGGGCACAGTCCCTTTAGCCGGTTGCACGGCCTATTCAAGGTTTCGAGCACGTGCGTAACTTCACATTTGAAAAGCTAGTCCCGGGCTGCGTGGGACCAGCAGACAGCAGCGCGGCTTAGCGGGAACGTTGGTCGTAACTACATCTTCTGACCTCATAGCTGTTCCATTAGCAAGACCGCCTACTTCCACAACATTGCCTGTCTCCACCCTGCCTCAGCTCATCCGCTGCTGAAAGCCTCATCCATGCCTTTGTTACCTCTAGACATGACTATTCCAACGCACTCCTGGCCGGCCTCCCATCTTCCACCTGACATTGAGCTCATCCAAAGCTCTGCTGTCCGTGTCCTAACTCGCACTAAGTCCCGTTCACCCATCACCCCCTGTGCTCGCTGACCTACATTGGCTCCCGGTTAAGCAACGCCTTGATTTTAAAATTCTCATCCTTGTTTTCAAATCCATCCATAGCCTCCCTATCTCTGTAACCTCCTCCAGTCCTACAACTCTCCGAGATATCTGCGCTCCTCCAATTCTGGCCTCGAGCATCTCTGATTTTAATCGCTCAACCATTGGTGGCCGTGCCTTCAGTTGCCTGGGCCCTAAGCTCTGGAACTCCCTCCTTCAACCTCTCCGTCTCGCTACCTCTCTCCCCTCCTTTAAGACGCTCCTTAAAACCTCTCTCTTTGACCAAGCTTTTGGTCATCTGCCCTAATATCTCTTTATGTGGCTCGGTGTCAAATTTTGTTTTACAATGCTCCTGTGAAGCGCCTTGGGACATTTTACTACTTTAAAGGCGCTATATAAAGACAAGTTGTTGTTGTTGTTGTTTGTACTCTACTCCTCTATTAATAAACCCAAGGATCCCATATGCCTTTTTTACCAGCCCACTCAACTTGTCCTGCCACCTTCAAAGACTTGTGTACGTACACCCCAAGGTCTCTCTATTCCTGCACCCCCTTTAAAATTGTACCATTTAGTTTATTTCGCCTCTCCTCATTCTTCCTACCAAAATGCATCACTTCACACTGCTCTGCATTAAATTGCATCTGCCATGTGTCTGCTCATTTCACCAGTCTGTCTATGTCCTCCTGATGTTTGTTACTATCCTGGAACTCCCTCCCTAACAGCACTGTGGGAGCACTTGCACCACACGGACTGCAGCGGTTCAAGGAGGAGGCCCACCACCACCGTCGCTGGGCAACCAGGGATGGGCAATAAATGCCGGCCTTGCCAGCATCCCAAGAACAATTTTTTTTCAACTTTATTAAAAAGAAGCCAAGGCAAAAGTTAAAATAACATGAAAAATTAAGTAAGTGTTGCCAAAGATATTGGGGCCTGCGGGAATGGGGACTTGATACTTTCATTCTATTCCTGTAACAGGGATTTCCCACAAGATCCCTATTGCCTCTCTGAGAACAGTTAAGCTAGAATGTGCAGGTTAAAAATATCATCCACCCACAGATGTGTAAACAATCTGCATAAATAGTCACAAATTCCACAGAATTCTCACCTTACCCCTGAGAATTATATTGGACTTTTACAGGAAGGAGGATTTAAGATTGACTCTGTCAAGCCTCACGGGATCCCAGTGTTGAAACATACTGCAGCACATGGGCAGTGACACGTTTAAGATGTGGAATCAGGATGGTCCAAGGAAGCAATACAACATCATGGGCCAGCGACTAGAATCCCCCCGGAGAGGGGCGCCCATGGCTTCCGACACTGCACAATGTTGGGAAATGTTTCATTACTCACTGGAACTCCCACAACATTCCTCTGATATGAGTGGCTGTTTTCTTAAACAGACCTCTTTACACGTTGATCCTGGGAGTTACAAGTTCTGCTGTTTATTTTGTTCCAACAGGGACAGACCAGCAAAATGGTCATCTGACAAAATGCAGAGGAGATTCTCGAGAATGGTACCGGGGATGACGGACTTCAGTCCTGTGGAGAGACTGGAGAAGCTGGGATTGTTCCCCTTAGAGGTTAGTGGGAGATTTGATAGAGGTGTTCAAAATCATGAAGGGTAGATAAGGAGAAGCTGTTTCCAGTGGCAGGAGGGTCGATAACCAGAGGACACGGATTGAAGGTCATTGACAGGAGAACCAGAGGCGACATGAGGAAAAAGAATTCATGCAGCGAGTTGTTGTGATCTGGAATGCGCTGCCTGAAAGGGCGGTGGAAGCAGATTCAATAATCACTTTCAAAAGAGAGTTGGATAAATACTTGAAAAGGAGAAATTTGCAGGGCTGTGGGGCAAGAGCAGGAGGGAGTGGGACTAATTGGAGAGCTCGTTCAAAGAGCCAGCGCAGGCACGATGGGCCGAATGGCCTCCTGTGCTGGATGATTCTAATTTCATTGGTGCAGCTTGTGCAAACTAAAAGGCTGGTCACAGAAACTCCAGCTCAAAATGACTAAGCATGTGAGGCATCACCTTTCCTCAGCCCCCAGTGGGAAATGAGAGCTTTCTCAGGTGGGGAACAATGTGCTGCTACTAGCCTTGAAGTGAGACGGATAGGCTGGGAGTAAAATGAAAACCATTATTACTGCAAATTAAACCATTAGCTTTGCAGCACTGAATACAAAACAAAACCTCCAGCTTACTAAAGAAAAGGGAACCTGGGCCAGCTTCCTGTGCACACTGAGCTCCCCCATGATGACTGGGTAAAGACAGTATGGTACTGAGCCCCGCAGAGCAGGGCGATCCCAGCGTCAACTGGGGCAAAGATCAGGGCCTAGAGCTGGCAGGGATGCTCCTGGTGGAGGGGGAGGCGGGGTGGAATGTGAGGCCTGGGGCCTACTGCTGCTCGCTAATTACTAAGCCCTGTGTGCATCTCAGATGAAGATAGGATGGATTTGGCAAGGATTGTGCCTCCGCAGTCAAATGGCCTTCTGACACTTATGGGCATCACAGTAAGGTTAAAGACCCAGCACAGACACAATGAGCTGAGTGGGCTGTTACTGTGCTGTAAACTTCGTGCTTCTATAGTCTGATACTGTACGGCCCGTGTGTGTCTCAGTGTCAGCTCCTGCACATGTACTGTACACAGCGGGTAAAAGGGAACGATTCACTCCCGTCTGATACTGTACGGCCCGTGTGTGTCTCAGTATCAGCTCCTGCACATGTACAGTACACAGCGGGTAAAAGGGAACGATTCACTCCCGTCTGATACTGTACGGCCCGTGTGTGTCTCAGTATCAGCTCCTGCACATGTACAGTACACAGCGGGTAAAAGGGAACGATTCACTCCCGTCTGATACTGTACAGCCCGTGTGTGTCTCAGTGTCAGCTCCTGCACATGTACAGCACACAGCGGATAAGCTGCATCCCCAGTACAATAGAGGAGCCAATAGTTGAGAACAGGACAGGCTGTGCTCTCAGTGCAGGAGCCAGTGCCCATTCCCTGGCATCTCCCACAGTCACGCCCATTTACATGGCTCCTGGGCACTCCTGGTAACACACATTTCCACTTTTAACTTTCACTATGTGAGCATTCTATTGAACAGGTTATGAACATAAATTCTCTATTGAGGCTGTGTTTTCCATACTGAGCTGAAATTAATTCCACCCAGAATAATGTGTAATTACTGGTTAAGGCACCCGTCGCGGTGAAACTCCAGCTGCCTCGCTGTCGGGCACAAGCTGTGGTTAGTGTTTCGCTACACAGGTACCGGAATATCTCGTTTCTTTTGGTAAAAAAACACGCCTGCCCTTAGGCTGGAGCTGGGAAATAATAAGCAGCCTCGTTTAAACCACAGCTCTGCACAGAGGATCAGTCTGAGCCATGCAGGCCATTGTTATCTGGTGTGGGCCCAGTGTTAGGAAGCGATAGATGCCAGCTCTCTGGACCGGCACAAGGTGCAGGCAGCAAGACTCAGATACCGTCCCAGACAGGAGAGGCACATGGGGTTTGGAACAGTTACAAATTCTCCAATCTACTGCTGGCCAAATATTTCTTGATGTTATGTCACCGTGATTCACTGCTAGAGCCTCTGTCAAATGCCAAGTGATGTAATAAAATAATGTCACAAATAAAGTACAGTATATAACTTCTACTGCAACTCATGTGTGTCTCGGTGCCAGCTCGTGTGTAGACAGGTCACGCGGTGTCTGCTCCTGTGTGTACAGGTCACGCGGTGTCTGCTCCTGTGTGTACAGGAACAGACACCTCATCGTATGGGTGGTGGGAGCCCATAAAACACTCCCGCCGTCCAGGACTAACCCCCTATCGGCTGGGTGAAGATGGTTATGGCCATGGAAGGAGCATTCACGCGGCGGTCTGTGAATCCTTCCACACTACATCACACTGTTCGCCAAGATATAAAAACAACAACTGACGGGGGAGAAAGGTCTGCAGCTCAGTGTGGCAGAGCCGAGCTGACAACCACTGAGGTCTGTGTCCCCTCTGAATATATCCGTTCCCCAATGTAAAACTTGCTATTCTGACATTTTCAGTGCTTGCCTCCTGGCTGTTTAGAAATGGCTTACTGAGCTTTAGGGATAATCTCTCTCTCTCGCACAGTCTCTGTCAGTTCCAGGAGGACTTCCCCTGTCCCAGCCCCGTGTCTATTCTCATTCAATCCCACCTACTCTCTGTCACTTCCTTCCTTCCTCCCTCTGAGAAAAGTCATTGCTAACACTCACCAGGGCCTCCCCTCCCACTCTCTGTAATCACTCTGCCCTTTGCCCCATGACTCAATTGCTGTCCTTTCCCCTTTCCTACTTCTCTCACTAAATGCAGCACTATCAAAACCACAATAAAAACAGAGCAAACATCAGGCGTGCTGCTCCCAGTGAGATACATGTTACAGTGTCAGCCATGGCTCAGTGGGCAGCACTCTCCCCTCTGAGTCAGAAGGTTGTGGGTTCAAGTCCCAGTCCAGGGACTTGAGCCCATAATCCAGGCTGACACTCCAGTGTGGTGCTGAGGGAGTGCTGCACTGTCATATAGATACATAGAAGAGTACAGCACAGTACAGGCCCTTCGGCCCTCGATGTTGTGCCGAGCATTGTCCGAGACTAAGATCAAGCTATCACACTCCCTATCATTCTGGTGTGCTCCATGTGCTTATCCAATAACCGCTTGAAAGTTCCTAAAGTGTCCGACTCCACTATCACAGCAGGCAGTCCATTCCACACACCAACCACTCTCTGAGTAAAGAATCTACCTCGGACATCCCTTCTATATCTCCCCCCATGCACCTTATAGTTATGCCCCCTTGTAACAGCTGCCTCTACCCGAGGAAATAGTCTCTGAACATCCACTCTATCTATCCCCCTCATCATCTTATAAACCTCTATTAAGTCGCCTCTCATCCTCCTCCGCTCTAAAGAGAAAAGCCCCAACTCCCTCAATCTTTCCTCATAAGACCTCCCCCCCAAACCAGGCAGCATCCTGGTAAATCTCCTTTGCACTCTTTCCAATGCTTCCACGTCCTTCCTATAGTGAGGTGACCAGAACTGCACACAATATTCCAAATGTGGTCTCACCAAGGTCCTGTACAGTTGCAGCATAACCTCACGGTTCTTAAACTCAAACCCTCTGTTAATAAACGCCAACACACCATAGGCCTTCTTTACTGCTCTATCCACTTGAGTGGCAACCTTCAGAGATCTGTGGATATGAACCCCCAGATCCCTCTGCTCCTCCACGTTCCTCAGAACCCTGCCGTTGACCCTGTAATCCTTATTCAAATTTGCCCTACCAAAATGAATCACCTCGCACTTATCAGGGTTAAATTCCATCTGCCATTTTTCGGCCCAGCTCTGCATCCTATCAATGTCTCTTTGCAGCCTACAACTGCCCTCCACCTCATCCACTACTCCACCAATCTTGGTGTCATCAGCAAATTTACTGATCCACCCTTCAGTCCCCTCCTCCAAGTCATTGATAAAAATCACAAACAGCAGAGGACCCAGCACCGACCCCTGTGGCACACCGCTGGTAACTGGTCTCCAGTCCGAAAATGTTCCATCCACCACCACCCTCTGCCTTCTATGAGATAGCCAGTTACTTATCCAATCGGCCAAATTTCCCTCTATCCCACAACTCCTTACTTTCTTCATGAGACGACCATGGGGAACCTTATCAAACGCCTTACTAAAATCCATGTATACGACATCAACTGCTCTACCTTCATCTACACACTTAGTTACCTCCTCAAAGAATTCAATCAAATTTGTTAGGCAAGACTTGCCCTTCACGAATCCGTGTTGACTATCCCTGATTAAGTTGCCCCTTTCCAAATGGTCATAAATCCTATCCCTCAGGACCTTTTCCATTATCTTACCAACCACCGAAGTAAGACTAAGCGGCCTATAATTACAAGGGTCATTCCTATTTCCTTTCTTGAAGAGAGGAACAACATTTGCCACTCTCCAGTCCTCTGGCACCATCCCCGTGGACAGTGAGGACCCAAAGATCAAAGCCAGAGGCTCTGCAATCTCCTCCCTTGCCTCCCAAAGAATCCTAGGATATATCCCATCTGGCCCAGGGGACTTATCGACCCTCAGGTTCTTCAAAATTGCTAAAACATCTTCCCTCAGAACATCTACCACCTCCAGCCTATCCACCTTTATCACACTCTCATCCTCAATAACATGGCCCCTCTCCTCGGTGAACACTGACGAAAAGTATTCATTCATCACCTCTCCTATCTCTTCTGACTCCATGCACAAGTTCCCACTACTGTCCTTGACCGGCCCTACCCTCACCCTGGTCATTCTTTTATTTCTCACATAAGAGTAAAAAGCCTTGGGGTTTTTCTTGATCCGACCCGCCAAGGACTTCTCATGCTCCCTCCTAGCTCTCCTAAGCTCTTTTTTTAGCTCATTCCTTGCTACCTTGTACCCCTCAATCGACCCAACTGAACCTTGTTTTCTCATCCTTACATACGCTTCCTTTTTCCTCTTGACTAGACATTCAACCTCTTTTGTGAACCATGGTTCTCTCACTCGGCCATTTCCTCCCTGCCTGACAGGGACATACCTATCAAGGACACGCAGTAATTGCTCCATGAAAAAGCTCCACTTTTCGTTTGTGCCTTTCCCTGATAGTTTCTGTTCCCATCTTATACTCCCTAATTCTTGCCTAATCGCATCATAATTACCCCTCCCCCAATTATAAACCCTGCCCTGCCGTATGGCCCTATCCCTCTCCATTGCAATAGTGAAAGTTACCGAATTGTGGTCACTATCTCCAAAGTGCTCTCCCACATACAAATCAAACACTTGGCCCGGTTCATTACCCAGTACCAAATCCAACGTGGCCCCACCTCTTGTCGGCCTATCCACATATTGTGTCAGGAAACCCTCCTGCACACACTGTGCAAAAACTATCCCATCCGAACTGTTTGACCTATAAAGGTTCCAATCAATATTTGGAAAGTTGAAGTCACCCATGACAACTACTCTGTGACCTCCACACCTATTCATAATCTGCTTTGCAATTTCTTCCTCCACATCTTTATTACTGAGGTGCCATCGTTTGGATGAGACGTTAAACTGAGGCCCTGTCTGCTCTCAGGTGAACATAAAAGATCCTATGGCACTATTTTGAAGAAGAGCAGGGGAGTTCTCCTGGTGTCCTGACCAATATTTATCCCTCAATCAACATCACTAAAACAGATTATCTGGTCATTATCACATTGCTGTTTGTGGGAGCTTGCTGTGCACAAATTAGCTGCCGCGTTTCCCACATTACAACAGTGACTACACTCCAAAAGTAATGAATTGGTTGTAAATTGGGATGTCATGAAAGGAGCTATAGAAATGCAAGTTCCTCCTTCACACACCCATCGGGTTGCTGCGCCTTTTCTTGTGTACAGTTTGGAGAATTCCACATTTTCATTCTACAATCTACAGTTTGCAAACACACAAAATGAAACTTCTCAGCACAGTCACTGAGTGCGGCCGAGTGCAGATAATCCTTACCACAGGTTACAGTTCTCTCTGTATGTGGCTCCTCTTGGGTACTTGAGCCCATTCTTTGTACAACCTAGAAGAGAAAGAGAGACATTCAGTACAGGACCATTAGAGAGAGAGAGACAGAGAGAGAGGGGGAGAGAGAGAAAGACAGAGAGACAGAGAGAAAGACAGAGAGACAGAGAGAGAGACGGAGACAGAGAGAGAGACGGAGACAGAGAGAGAGGGGGAGACAGAGAGAGAGGGGGAGACAGAGAGAGAGGGGGAGACAGAGAGAGAGGGGGAGACAGAGAGAGAGGGGGAGACAGAGAGAGAGGGGGAGACAGAGAGAGAGAGGGAGAGAGAGAGACAGAGAGAGACAGAGACAGAGAGAGAGCGAGTGAGAGAGAGAGAGAGAGAGACACAGAGAGAGAGACACAGAGAGAGAGACACAGAGAGAGAGACACAGAGAGAGAGACACAGAGAGAGAGAGAGAGAGAGAGAGAGAGCGAGAGAGACAGAGACAGAGAGAGAGAGACAGAGAGAGAGAGAGACAGAGACAGAGACAGAGAGAGGAAGACAGAGAGAGAGACAGACAAATAGAGACAGAGAGACAGAGCGAGAGACAGAGCGAGAGACAGAGACAGAGAGCGAGAGACAGAGAGCGAGAGCGAGAGACAGAGAGCGAGCGAGACAGAGAGAGAGATCTATAGAGAGAGAGACATATAGAGAGAGAGACATATAGAGAGAGGGACATATAGAGAGAGAGACATATAGAGAGAGAGAAAGAGAGAGACAGAAAGAGAGAGACAGAGAGAGAGAGACAGACAGAAAGAGAGAGACAGAGAGAGAGAGAGGGGAATAGGCGTTAAATGTGCCCAATATTTTAACGACCATATCTCGAGGATTTGGGACGGAGTCAGAAATTTCACTCCTCTCCCCATAAAAATGCTCCCAACAACCTCACCCTGCTCAATCGATGCCCCCCTGTTAACAAATAACTGACCTTGAGAAATAGCTTCTCCTGATTTACATCATTAAAACCCCTCACCCACCCAGCATTGCCATCCACTCACCCTCAGCACTGTCACTCCCGGGAGAGTCAGTGCCCATGGAACCCGTACCCCAGTGAGAGTCAGTGCCCATGGAACCCGTACCCCAGTGAGAGTCAGTGCCCATGGAACCCGTACCCCAGTGAGAGTCAGTGTCTGTGGAACCCGAACCCCAGTGAGAGTCAGTGTCTGTGGAACCCGAACCCCAGTGAGAGTCAGTGTCTGTGGAACCCGAACCCCAGTGAGAGTCAGTGCCCATGGAACCCGTACCCCAGTGAGAGTCAGTGTCTGTGGAACCCGAACCCCAGTGAGAGTCAGTGCCCATGGAACCTGTACCCCAGTGAGAGTCAGTGCCCATGGAACCCGTACCCCAGTGAGAGTCAGTGTCTGTGGAACCCGTAACCCAGTGAGAGTCAATGTCTGTAGAACCTGTACCCCAGTGAGTGTCAGTGCCTGTGGAATCCGTACCCCAGTGAGAGTCAGTGCCCATGGAACCCGTACCCCAGTGAGTGTCAGTGTCTGTGGAACCCGTAACCCAGTGAGAGTCAGTGCCCATGGAATCCGTACCCCAGTGAGAGTCAGTGTCTGTGGAACCCGTACCCCAGTGAGAGTCAGTGACCATGGAATCCGTACACCAGTGAGAGTCAGTGCCCATGGAGTCCGTACCCCAGTGAGAGTCAGTGCCCATGGAACCCGTACCCCAGTGAGAGTCAGTGTCTGTGGAACCCGAACCCCAGTGAGAGTCAGTGTCTGTGGAACCCGAACCCCAGTGAGAGTCAGTGTCTGTGGAACCCATACCCCAGTGAGAGTCAGTGTCTGTGGAACCTGTACCCCAGTGAGTGTCAGTGTCTGTGGAACCCGTAACCCAGTGAGAGTCAGTGCCCATGGAACCCGTAACCCAGTGAGAGTCAGTGCCCATGGAACCTGTACCCCAGTGAGAGTCAATGTCTGTAGAACCTGTACCCCAGTGAGTGTCAGTGTCTGTGGAACCCGTAACCCAGTGAGAGTCAGTGTCTGTGGAACCTGTACCCCAGTGAGAGTCAGTGTCTGTGGAACCTGTACCCCAGTGAGTGTCAGTGTCTGTGGAACCCGTACCCCAGTGAGAGTCAGTGCCTGTGGAACCCGTAACCCAGTGAGTGTCCGTGTCTGTGGAACCCGTAACCCAGTGAGTGTCAGTGTCTGTGGAACCCGTAACCCAGTGAGAGTCAGTGCCCGTGGAACCCGTACCCCAGTGAGTGTCAGTGTCTGTGGAACCCGTAACCCAGTGAGAGTCAATGTCTGTAGAACCTGTACCCCAGTGAGTGTCAGTGTCTGTGGAACCCGTAACCCAGTGAGAGTCAGTGTCTGTGGAACCTGTACCCCAGTGAGAGTCAGTGTCTGTGGAACCTGTACCCCAGTGAGAGTCAGTGTCTGTGGAACCTGTACCCCAGTGAGTGTCAGCGTCTGTGGAACCCGTACCCCAGTGAGAGTCAGTGTGTGTGGAACCTGTACCCCAGTGAGATTCAGTGTCTGTGGAACCCGTACCCCAGTGAGAGTCAGTGTCTGTGGAACCCGTACCCCAGTGAGAGTCAGTGTCTGTGGAACTCGTACCCCAGTAAGAGTTAGTGTCTGTGGAACTGATACCCCAGTGAGAGTCAGTGCCCATGGAATCCGTACCCCAGTGAGAGTCAGTGTCTGTGGAACCCATACCCCAGTGAGAGTCAGTGTCTGTGGAACTCGTACCCCAATGAGAGTCAGTGTCTGTGGAATCTGTAACCCAGTGAGAGTCAGTGTCTGTGGAACCTGTACCCCAGTGAGAGTCAGTGTCTGTGGAACTGATACCCCAGTAAGAGTCAGTGTCTGTGGAATCTGTACCCCAGTGAGAGTCAGTGTCTGGTGGAACCCGTACTCCAGTGAGAGTCAGTGCCCGTGGAACCTGTACCCCAGTGAGAGTCAGTGTCTGTGGAACCTGTACCCCAGTGAGAGTCAGTGTCTGTGGAACCCATAACCCAGTGAGAGTCAGTGCCCATGGAATCCGTACCCCAGTGAGAGTCAGTGTCTGTGGAACCCATACCCCAGTGAGAGTCAGTGTCTGTGGAACTCGTACCCCAGTGAGAGTCAGTGTCTGTGGAATCTGTAACCCAGTGAGAGTCAGTGTCTGGTGGAACCTGTACCCCAGTGAGAGTCAGTGTCTGTGGAACCTGTACCCCAGTGAGAGTCAGTGCCTGTGGAACCCGTAACCCAGTGAGAGTCAATGCCCATGGAATCCGTACCCCAGTGAGAGTCAGTGTCTGTGGAACCCATAACCCAGTGAGAGTCAGTGCCCATGGAATCCGTACCCCAGTGAGAGTCAGTGTCTGTGAAACCCATACCCCAGTGAGAGTCAGTGTCTGTGGAACCCATACCCCAGGAAGAGTCAGTGTCTGTGGAACTTGTACCCCAGTGAGAGTCAGTGTCTGTGAAACCCATACCCCAGTGAGAGTCAGTGTCTGTGGAACACGTACCCAAGTAAGAGTCAGTGTCTGTGGAATCTGTACCCCAGTGAGAGTCAGTGTCTGTGGAACCCGTAACCCAGTGAGAGTTAATGCCCATGGAATCCGTACCCCAGTGAGAGTCAGTGTCTGGTGGAACCCCTACCCCAGTGAGAGTCAGTGCCAGTGGAACCTGTACCCCAGTGAGAGTCAGTGTCTGTGGAACCTGTACCCCAGTGAGAGTTAGTGTCTGTGGAACCCGTACCCCAGAGAGAGTCAGTGTCTGTGGAATCCGAACCCCAGTGAGAGTCAGTGTCTGTGGAACCTGTACCCCAGTGAGAGTCAGTGCCAGTGGAACCCGTACCCCAGTGAGAGTCAGTGCCCGTGGAACCTGTACTCCAGTGACAGTCAGTGCCCATGGAATCTGTACCCCAGTGAGAGTCAGTGCCTGGTGTAACCCGTACCCCAGTGAGAGTCAGTGCCTGTGGAACCCGTACCCCAGTGAGAGTCAGTGCCCGTGGAACCCGTACCCCAGTGAGAGTCAGTGACCGTGGAATCCGTACACCAGTGAGAGTCAGTGCCCATGGAGTCCGTACCCCAGTGAGTGTCAGTGTCTGTGGAACCCATACCCCAGTGAGAGTCAGTGTCTGTGGAACCCATACCCCAGTGAGAGTCAGTGTCTGTGGAACCTGTACCCCAGTGAGAGTCAGTGCCTGTGGAACCCATACCCCAGTGAGAGTCAGTGCC
This sequence comes from Squalus acanthias, assembly GCA_030390025.1. NCBI lineage: Eukaryota > Metazoa > Chordata > Chondrichthyes > Squaliformes > Squalidae > Squalus > Squalus acanthias. The sequence goes on from JASTWF010000044.1 coordinate 1,438,783, forward strand.
AATGGAATCCGTACCCCAGTGAGAGTCAGTGTCTGTGGAACCCGTACCACAGTGAGAGTCAGTGTCTGTGGAACCTGTACCCCAGTGAGAGTCAGTGCCTGTGGAACCCATACCCCAGTGAGAGTCAGTGCCAATGGAATCCGTACCCCAGTGAGAGTCAGTGTCTGTGGAACCCGTACCACAGTGAGAGTCAGTGTCTGTGGAACTCGTACCCCAGTGAGAGTCAGTGTCTGTGGAATCCGTACCCCAGTGAGAGTAAGTGCCTGTGGAACCCGTACCCCAGTGAGAGTCAGTGCCCGTGGAACCTGTACCCCAGTGAGAGTCAGTGCCCGTGGAACCTGTACCCCAGTGAGAGTCAGTGCCCGTGGAACCTGTACCCCAGTGAGAGTCAGTGTCTGTGGAACCTGTACTCCAGTGAGAGTCAGTGCCCATGGAATCCGTACCCCAGTGAGAGTCAGTGTCTGTGGAATCTGTACCCCAGTGAGAGTCAGTGTCTGTGGAATCCGTAGCCCAGTAAGAGTCAGTGTCTGTGGAATCTGTACCCCAGTGAGAGTCAGTGCCTGGTGTAACCCGTACCCCAGTGAGAGTCAGTGCCTGTGGAACCCGTACCCCAGTGAGAGTCAGTGCCCGTGGAACCCGTACCCCAGTGAGAGTCAGTGCCTGTGGAACCCGTACCCCAGTGAGAGTCAGTGACCGTGGAATCCGTACACCAGTGAGAGTCAGTGCCCATGGAGTCCGTACCCCAGTGAGTGTCAGTGTCTGTGGAACCCATACCCCAGTGAGAGTCAGTGTCTGTGGAACCAGTACCCCAGTGAGAGTCAGTGCCTGTGGAACCCATACCCCAGTGAGAGTCAGTGCCAATGGAATCCGTACCCCAGTGAGAGTCAGTGTCTGTGGAACCCGTACCACAGTGAGAGTCAGTGTCTGTGGAACTCGTACCCCAGTGAGAGTCAGTGTCTGTGGAATCCGTACCCCAGTGAGAGTAAGTGCCTGTGGAACCCGTACCCCAGTGAGAGTCAGTGCCCGTGGAACCTGTACCCCAGTGAGAGTCAGTGCCCGTGGAACCTGTACCCCAGTGAGAGTCAGTGCCCGTGGAACCTGTACCCCAGTGAGAGTAAGTGCCTGTGGAACCCGTACCCCAGTGAGAGTCAGTGCCCGTGGAACCTGTACCCCAGTGAGAGTCAGTGTGTGGAACCTGTACCTCAGTGAGAGTCAGTGTCTGTGGAACCTGTACTCCAGTGAGAGTCAGTGCCCATGGAATCCGTACCCCAGTGAGAGTCAGTGTCTGTGGAATCTGTACCCCAGTGAGAGTCAGTGTCTGTGGAATCCGTAGCCCAGTGAGAGTCAGTGCCCGTGGAACCTGTACCCCAGTGAGAGTCAGTGTCTGTGGAACTCGTACCCCAGTGAGAGTCAGTGTCTGTGGAATCCGTACCCCAGTGAGAGTAAGTGCCTGTGGAACCCGTACCCCAGTGAGAGTCAGTGCCCGTGGAACCTGTACCCCAGTGAGAGTCAGTGTGTGGAACCTGTACCTCAGTGAGAGTCAGTGTCTGTGGAACCTGTACTCCAGTGAGAGTCAGTGCCCATGGAATCCGTACCCCAGTGAGAGTCAGTGTCTGTGGAATCTGTACCCCAGTGAGAGTCAGTGTCTGTGGAATCCGTAGCCCAGTAAGAGTCAGTGCCTGTGGAACCTGTACCCCAGTGAGAGTCAGTGTCTGTGGAACCTGTACCCCAGTGAGAGTCAGTGTCTGTGGAACCCGTAAACCAGTGAGAGTCAGTGTCTGTGGAATCTGTACCCCAGTGAGAGTCAGTGTCTGAAACCCGTACCCCAGTGAGAGTCAGTGTCTATGAAACCCGTACCCCTGTGAGAGTCAGTGTCTGTGGAACCCATACCCCAGGAATAGTCAGTGTCTGTGGAACTCGTACCCCAGTGAGAGTCAGTGTCTGTGAAACTCGTACCCCAGTGAGAGTCAGTGTCTGGTGGAACCCGTACCCCAGTGAGAGTCAGTGCCAGTGGAACCCGTACCCCAGTGAGAGTCAGTGCCCGTGGAACTTGTACCCCAGTGACAGTCAGTGCCCATGGAATCCGTACCCCAGTGAGAGTCAGTGTCTGTGGAACCCGTAACCCAGTGAGAGTCAGTGCCCATGGAATCCGTACCCCAGTGAGAGTCAGTGTCTTTGGAACCCGTACCCCAGTGAGAGTCAGTGTCTGTGGAACGCGTACCCCAGTGAGAGTCAGTGTCTGTGAAACCCGTACCCCAGTGAGAGTCAGTGTGTGTGGAACCCGTACCCCAGTGAGTGTCAGTGTCTGTGGAACCCATATCACAGTGAGAGTCAGTGTCTGTGGAACCCGTACCCCAGTGAGAGTCAGTGTCTGTGGAATCTGTACCCCAGTGAGAGTCAGTGTCTGTGGAACCCATATCACAGTGAGAGTCAGTGTCTGTGGAACCCGTACCCCAGTGAGAGTCATTGTCTGTGGAACCCGTACCCCAGTGAGAGTCAGAATCTTCAAGAGGACTGGGGAGGTAAAATAACATACACACGATTTAAAGTGAGAGAGAGGAAGTTTCAATCCCTGTACCATTTGACCTCACATTCCAAAGGGACTGAATAGCCAAGGTTAATAGGGACACACACCTTGTGGTAATTATTGCAAAATTCACTTTCAATAACCCGCAGCGAGTGCTGATTTGGAGGAATGCGATAGAGTGTGTAACCCCACTGAATTCCTGGCAGGATTATAAAATGCCCCTCCTGTACGGAGCATAATGCAGAGGACACCTTGCTAATGCTGGCGAGGAATGCCCTCTGCAATCTCAGGTATGTAACCTCCCCCACAGGTCTGCTGTTTCCCTGCATGAAGCCTTCCTCCTCGGCAGCACCCACTGCAGACAGCAGGATCCTCAGGATCGAGAGTGTTCCTCGAGGCAACCTAACCTGTATCCTAGCAACAGTCTCCACCTCAGGACCCCTCTGAAAAAGGAACCATGCCCACCTCAACCCTTTCCAGAGAAAGTGTCTCCACCGGTACTGCCCTTAAAACTGAGGCCCCAGGAGTCCACCAGCCTACCAGCGCACTGCTGCCGAAGGTACGCAAGGCTCGCGATGCCAGCGCCCAGCACCCTTGGCACGTTTCTGCAGGCCTTGGTTAGGCGGAGGTTCCTCCCGACCCAAACACCGTGCCTCACATCTTGGGGGTGGGGGAGGGGCGCAACCCAGGTCAGGCATTTCACTGGCTCCAGCCTGGCATCTGCATCCACCCCACTGTCGGTACGACAGAAGGAAGCGAGTGTACCAGCTCCAACAAGGCTGCAGACAAATGCAGGGTGACCTCAAATTGGGCCTGGGGACCGGGACTGAGAGACTGGGGACCAGGGACCAGGTCTGGGATTGGTGTGGACTGGGATTTGGGGAGGGGGGGGGGGGGCGGGACTGGGGACTGGGGGGGGATACTGGGGACTGGGGGGGGAAACTGGGGACTGGGGGGGGGGAAACTGGGGACTGGGGGGGGAAACTGGGGACTGGGGGGGGGAAACTGGGG
>JASTWF010000044.1:1442820-1596404 GCA_030390025.1 Squalus acanthias
CCCCACTCTGTCTGGTCTTTGTTGGAGGACACCAACAGACCCAGGCAGTGGAATTGTTGCTGGAGGATTGCAATGATCTGCTCTGTGAAGGGTGTCGTCCACTTGTGGATCTGAATATAGCTTCCTCGCAACTTGTAACGCCCATGTATCAGGAGGAGGCCATTCAGCCCATCCAGCCTGCTCCAATTTTCAATTAGGTCATGGCTGATTTGTATCTTAACTCCTTGTACCTGCCTTGGTTCCATATCCCTTGGTACCCTTACCCAAACTAAAATCTATTGGTCGGCGTGTTGAAAGCTCCAATTGACCCTCAGCAACCACAGTATTTTGGGGGAGAGAATTCCAGATTTTGACTACCCTTCGTGTGGAAAAAGGGCCTCCTGATTTCACTCCTAAATGGCCTCGCTCTAACCCTGTACCATCCAACAGTTTCTGTTCAGCAGCTTACAGGTAAATTAACCCTTTGATTCCTGCTTTGTGATTGGAGCAACTGTTGCTTTTCAGCGTTCTTTTAACTTGCTTGTTTACCTCCCCTTTTCCCATTCTGACAGAGGGCTGCTTAGAAATATTCAGCTTCTTTTTTTCTGTACAGTCACTGCTGGACAGGCTGTGAACTTCCTGAATGTTCTGCTATTGTCCCAGTTATTGTCCGCCGGTGTAATGAGCAGCTCCTGCCAGGGGGTGACGCTGTAGGACTTGGGTAAAAGTTTACTGCTGCTAACCGTCCGAGTCTGTCCACGTCATACATTCATTTTAAAAAGAAACACAGAACCAAGCAGAGTTGACTCGTGCAGTTTGCATCTGTGTAATTGCAGACAGGGAGCAGGTACTGTTTGTCCTGCCGATAGCTTTAATGCTAACGTTGGGATTCCTTGTTTTGTGTGAAAGTTGGCCGTACAATGGCTGGTGAAATTAAACAGACAAGTGTGAAGTGCTGCACATAGACAACACCTGTACTTCATGGACGGTATTAGCTAGTTAAGGATGAAGCTGAAAGAGACCCAGGAGTCTGAGTAGCCTCGATACTCAACATGTCCATCCAATGTAGATCAGCAATCAGCAAAGCCGATAGGATGTTAACCTACAACAGCCAGAACAGGAGAGTGTAAGTCAGAGGAGGTGTTGGTCAAACTGTACCGGGCTCTGGTCAGATCAGATCGCACCTTGAGCACTGGCTCCAGTTCTGGTCACCAAGAAACAAGAGAGGGGCCGTGCAGGGAGGAGCCACGAGGCTGGTTCCAGGATTGGGCCTCTGGGTTATGGAGAGAGAATTGGGTTTTTCATCCTGGACAGGAGGCGTCTGACAGCTGATCTTATCGAGGGATCGAAAATAATATATGGTATTGAAAAGGTTAATCAGGGAATTTACTTTAAATTAAAGTGTGAGAGTCGAGCCAGGGGGCACAGGTTCAAATTAGAGAAAGGGAATTCTCGGACTGATATCAGGAAACTCTCCTTCCCACAGAGAGAGTGATCAACACATGGAATAAACTCCGAGAGAGAGGAGTGGAGGCAAGATCCCTGGAATCATTTACTAAACAACTGGATGCTGCAAGAGGGGATTGTTAGGATGTGTCCGGAAGGATGAACTGCTGTGAGATGTCATTCCTCCTCTCTCAATATCTTGTGATCTTCTCTTCACACCGACTTGATCTCATAAACTTCCCTCCCTTAGTGAGACTGGAGCTTTGACCCAGTAAACCATCGGAGAATCAGCACCGACCCAGGATCGGGGCCTTTACCCAGTAAACCACCGGAGAATCAGCCCAGACCCGGGATCGGGGCCTTTACCCAGTAAACCACCGGAGAATCAGCACCGACCCGGGATCGGGGCCTTTACCCAGTAAACCACCAGAGAATCAGCACAGACCCGGGATCGGGGCCTTTACCCAGTAAACCATCGGAGAATCAGCACAGACCCGGGATCGGGGCCTTTACCCAGTAAACCATCGGAGAATCAGCACAGACCCGGGATCGGGGCCTTTACCCAGTAAACCATCGGAGAATCAGCACAGACCCGGGATCGGGGCCTTTACCCAGTAAACCACCGGAGAATCAGCACAGACCCGGGATCGGGGCCTTTACCCAGTAAACCATCGGAGAATCAGCACAGACCCGGGATCGGGGCCTTTACCCAGTAAACCATCGGAGAATCAGCACAGACCCGGGATCGGGGCCTTTACCCAGTAAACCATCGGAGAATCAGCACAGACCCGGGATCGGGGCCTTTACCCAGTAAACCATCGGAGAATCAGCACAGACCCGGGATTGGGGCCTGTATATATAGTTTTGTTATCTCCAGACTTAACTATTAAAATGCTCTCCTGGGCATTTTGCACTCTCCATAAACTTGAGCTCATCCAAAACTCTGCTGCCCGTATCCTAACTCACACCAGGTCCCATTCGCCCATCACCCTTGTGTTCGCTGACCTACATCAGCTTCTAGTCCCCCAACACCTCAAATTTAAAATTCTCAGCCTTGTATTTAAATCCCTCCATGGCCTTTCCTCTCCCTATCTCTGTAACCTCCTGAAGCCCTACTACAACCTCCCCCCCGCCCCTGCACCCCATCCCCCACTCCCTTCGCTCCACCATTGGCGGCCGTGCCTTCAGCTGCCGAGGCCCCACACTCTGGAATTTCATCCCTAAACCTCTCCGCCTCTCTCTCCTCCTTTAAGACACTCCTTAAAACCAACCTCTTTGACCAAGCTTTTGGTCACCTGCCCTAATAGCTCCTTATGTGGCTCGGTGTCCATTTCTCCAGACGCCTCTGAGACGTTTTTCTATCTTAAAAACACGACAAGTCGTTGTTGAAGCGCTGTCACAATTTTTATGTAGGAAATGCAGCAGCCATTTTGCAGACAAGGTCCCACAAAGAGCAATGAAATAAATGACCAGATAATCTTATTTTAATGATGTTGGTTGAAAGATAAATATTGGCCAGGACACCGGGGAGGCAGTGCAGAGGTGCAAGAAAACTGGCATTGGGACACTAATAAACCTCTTTAACTCCTTCAGTTTAATTCCTCATCAAAGAACTCCCCTTCTTATCGAATAGTGCCATGGGATCTTTTACGTCCACCTGAGAGAGCAGAGAAAGAAAACTGAGAGAAACAGAACAGAGAGAGAGAGAGAGATAAACCGAACACAGTGATGGGTTGGGGGTTTGTGAATCACCACACGGTGATGGGACGGGGTCTTTGATTCCCCCACACGGTGATTTTTAAAAATTCGTTCCTGGGATGTGGGCGTCGCTGGCAAGGCCAACATTTATTGCCCATCCCTAATTGCCCTTGAGAAGGTGGTGGTGAGCCGCCTTCTTGAACCGCTGCAGTCCGTGTGGTGAAGGTACTCCCACAGTGCTGTTAGGGAGGGAGTTCCAGGATTTTGACCCAGCGACGATGAAGGATCGGTGTTATATCTTCAAGTCAGGATGGTGCGTGACTTGGAGGGGAACTTGGAGCTGGTGGTGTTCACATGCGCCTGCTGCCCTTATCCTTCTAGGTGGAAGAGGTTGCGGGTTTGGGAGGTGCTGTCGAAGAAGCCTTGGCGAGTTGCTGCAGTGCATCTTGTAGATGGTACACACTGCAGCCACGGTATGCCGGTGGTGGAGGGAGTGAATGTTTAAGGTGGTGGATGGGGTGCCAATCAAGCAGGCTGCTTTGTCCTGGATGGTGTCGAGCTTCTTGAGTGTTGCTGGAGCTGCACTCATCCAGGCAAGTGGAGAGTATTCCATCACACTCCTGACTTGTGTCTTGTAGATGGTGGAAAGGCTTTGGGGAGTCAGGAGGTGAGACACTCGCCACAGAATACCCAGTCTCTGACCTGCTCTTGTTGCCACAGTTTTTATGTGGCTGGTCCAATTAAGTTTCTGGTCAATGGTGACCCCCCAGGATGTTGATGGTGGGGGATTCAGCGATAGTAATGCCGTTGAATGTCAAGGGGCGGTGGTTAGACTCTCGCTTGTTGGAGATAGTCATTGTCTGGCACTTGTGTGGCACAAATGTTACCTGCCACTTATCAGCCTAAGCCTGAACGTCGTCCAGGTCTTGCTTCATGCGGGCATGGACTGCTTCATTTTTGTTGGGAATGGAACTGAACACTGTGCAATCATTAGTGAACATCCCCATTTCTGACCTTATGTTGGAGGGAAGGTCATTGATGAAGCAGCTGAAGATGGTTGGGCCTAGGACACTGTCCTGAAGAACTCCTGCAGCGATGTCCTGGGGCTGTGATGATTGACCTTCAACAACCACAACCATCTTCCTTTGTGCTAGGTATGACTCCAGCCAGTGGAGAGTTTTCCCCCCGATTCCCATTGACTTCAATTTTACCAGGGCTCCTTGATGCCACACTTGGTAAAATGCTGCCTTGATGTCAAGGGCAGTCACTCTCACTTCACCTCTGGAATTCAGCTCTTTTGTCCATGTTTGGACCAAGGCTGTAATGAGGTCTGGAGCCGAGTGGTCCTGGCGGAACCCAAACTGAGCATCGGTGAGCAGGATGGGATGGGGCTCTGTGATTCCCCCACATGCTAAGCTCTTGATTTCAATCTTGCTGCTCTGGGCTAGGGTCAAGTTAAGACCAGGAACTCCCCACAAGAGGAGGAAAGTGCAGGAAGCACCATTCTAATTATTGGGGCCTCTTCACTCGCTGACGGAAAGAACAAGAAAAGGAGAAAGGACGGCTTTGAACCTGAGCTCAGTCACCATATACACATATATACAACCGGGCAGGCCCTGAGTGGAGGCAGTGAGGGATGGGGAGAAGCCGGGCAGGCCCTGAGTGGAGGCAGTGAGGGACGGGGAGAAGCCGGGCAGGCCCTGAGAGGAGGGTCGGGGAGAAGCCGGGCAGGCCCTGAGAGGAGGGACGGTGAGAAGCCGGGCAGGCCCTGAGTGGAGGCAGTGAGGGACAGGGAGAAGCCGGGCAGGCCCTGAGTGGAGGGACGGAGAGAAGCCAGGCAGGCCCTGAGTGGAGGCAGTGAGGGACGGAGAGAAGCCAGGCAGGCCCTGAGTGGAGGCAGTGAGGGACGGAGAGAAGCTGGGCAGGCCCTGAGTGGAGGCAGTGAGGGTCGGGGAGAAGCCGGGCAGGCCCTGAGTGGAGGGACGGAGAGAAGCCGGGCAGGCCCTGAGTGGAGGCAGTGAGGGACGGGGAGAAGCCGGGCAGGCCCTGAGTGGAGGCAGTGAGGGACGGGGAGAAGCCGGGCAGGCCCTGAGTGGAGGCAGTGAGGGACGGAGAGAAGCCAGGCAGGCCCTGAGTGGAGGGTCGGGGAGAAGCCGGGCAGGCCCTGAGTGGAGGGACGGAGAGAAGCCAGGCAGGCCTTGAGTGGAGGCAGTGAGGGACGGGGAGAAGCCGGGCAGGCCCTGAGAGGACTCAGTGAGGGACGGGGAGAAGCCGGGCAGGCCCTGAGAGGAGGGATGGAGAGAAGCCGGGCAGGCCCTGAGTGGAGGCAGTGAGGGACGGAGAGAAGCCAGGCAGGCCCTGAGAGGAGGCAGTGAGGGACGGAGAGAAGCCTTACTACTGGGGCCTGCAGGATCTGTGCCCTGGAGTGAGCCTCACTGTTCCAGGTGACAAGGAGTTGTTTAGATTAGTTAGAGTGAACAGACCTCATTGAACATGTTCTTTAGAATGTCAACATCTCAGACACTCTAGGATAAACAAAGCTAAGCAGCTGGACAGGGAGGAAGTACCTCATTAACTGGGCCGAGGGGCTCACCTGCTGCTCCTCCTGCTCAATGCAGACAAGCAGAAGGAGGATCGGAGGGTTTAGCCATCCAGCCTTTATCTTGGTGAACAGGATGCAGCAGGCCCAGTCTTAGCTCCTGTCTGTTTCCTGAGATACTATGGGATGAAATCCCCGAAGGAGAAGCGATTGTTCGTGAACAACACAGCTTAGTGCCAGCTGGCGTGAATGGTTCCACCGCCATGTCACCTCGGCACAGGAGGAACGGAGGAAGGCCGGAGTTTACACAGCGAGGGTGTGCTCAGTGTCGGCACAACACAGATATAAACAAACACACAACAATTCCTGCTGACTGGGAACACGGAAACTCGATGACGCAACAGCATCTGTACAGGACTTCCCCAGGAGTTCGGAGATGAGGCTGACGGAGGGATTTATACGTAATGACTGGGAGCTGTGGTTGGAGAAGGGATTGCGGATATTAGGAGTTACTGCAACTGAATAAGGATCTTTACTCCCGAGATATCACCTCGTCCCTTGTGCAGGTAGTGACTTGTGTAATGGGGTCAAGACCTCGTGTAATGGGGTCAAGACCTCGTGTAATGGGGTCCTGGGCTCTGGAAATAGAGAGAGTACAGCGCCAGCATGTTCCCGTAAAGGTCAAGGGTGGGACCAACAAGTCCAGGGAACCCTGGATGTCAAGGGATATACAAGAATGGATTAGGAAAAAAAGGGAGGCTTTTGGCAGATACAAAGGACTAAAAACAGTGGAAGCCCTAGAGGAGTATAGAAAGTGCAGGGGAGTACTTAAAAAAGAAATTAGGAGAGCAAAGAGGGGGCATGAAAAAACATTGGCGGGCAAACAGGTATACCGATTTGGATACTGTTGAGGGGGATGACTCACCAGGGGAGAGCGGCAGCAGCCAACTTCCTGGCACCAGGGTTGCTTCTGCTGCTCAGAAAGGGAGGAAAAAGAGTGGGAGAGCAATAGTGGTAGGGGATTCTATCATAAGGGGAACAGATAGGCATTTATGTGGCCGTAAACGTGACTCCAGGATGGTTTGTTGCCTCCCTGGGGCCAGGGTCATGGATTTCACTGAGCGGCTACAGGGCATTCTTAAGGGGGCGGGTGAGCAGGCAGAGGTCGTGGTTCACATTGGGACCAACGACATAGGTAGGAAGGGGGAATGAGGTCCTGCCTCAAGAATTTAGGGAGCTAGGCAGCAGATTAAAGAGCAGGACCTCAAAGGTTGTAATCTCTGGATTACTCCCAGTGCCACGTGCTAGTGAGTATAGGAATAGGAGGATAGAACAGATGAATGCGTGGCTAAAGAGTTGGTGCAGGAGGGAGGGTTTTAGTTTCCTGGATCACTGGGCCTGCTTCTGGGGAAGGTGGGACGTGTACAAGCCGGACGGTTTGCACCTGAACCAGAGCGGGACAAATATCCTTGCGGGGAGCTTTGCTAGCACTGTTGGGGGGGGTTTAAACTAACTTGGCAGGGGAATGGGATACAGAGTGGAGCTACAATAGCGGGTGATGTACAGTCAAATATAGAGAAAAAAACAAGTCAGCTTGGAAGACAGGGCAAACATGTAAGAGCAAGGCTGGAAGGCATCTATTTTAATGCAAGGAGTCTAGTGAATAAGGTGGATGAACTGAAGGTGTTGATAAACACATGGGAGTATGATATTGTTGCTATCACGGAGACATGGTTGAGGGAGGGGCAAGACTGGCAGCTCAATATTCCGGGGTACAGAATCTTCAGGCGAGACAGAGGGGGAGGTATAAGAGGAGGGGGTGTCGCAATATTAATTAAGGAATCAATTACTGCCATAAGGAGGGATGATATATTAGCAGGTTCCTCCAATGAGGCTATATGGGTGGAGCTTAAAAACAAAAAGGGGGCAAGCACTTTGCTGGGAGCGTACTATAGGCCCCCAAACAGTCAGGGGGAGATAGAGGAACAGATATGTAGGCAAATCTCAGAGAAATGTGCAAATAATAGGGTAATAATAATGGGGATTTCAACTTCCCCAATATTAACTGGGACAGTCAGAGTGTGAAAGGATTAGAGGGTTCAAAATTCTTAAAGTGCATCCAGGAGAGCTTTTTGAGCCAGCATGTAGAAAGTCCTACAAGAGAGAGGGCGGTACTGGACCTAATTCTAGGGAATGTGGCCAGCCAAGTGGAAGAAGTGCTAGTAGGTGAGCACTTTGGTGACAGTGACCATAATACGGTGAGATTTAAGGTGGTCATGGAAAAGGACAGGGATGGGCTGGAAATAAAGGTTCTAAATTGGGGGAAGGCCGATTTTAATAGGATAAGGCAGGATCTGGCCAAAATGGACTGGGATCAGCTGCTTGTAGGAAAATCCGCATCGGAGCAATGGGATTCTTTCAGAAGGGAGATTGAGATCATACAATGGCAGCATGTTCCCGTAAAGGTCAAGGGTGGTTCCAAAAACCCCAGGGAACCTTGGATGTCAGGGGATATATGAGAATGGATCAGGAAAAGAAGGAGGGCTTTTGGCAGATACAAAATGCTAAAGACGGAGGAAGCCCTAGAGGAGTACAAAAAGTGCAGGGGGATACTTAAAAAAGAAATTAGGAGATCAAGGAGGGGCCATGAAATAACACTGGCGAGCAAAATAAAGGAAAATCCTAAGATGTTTTATAAGTATAATAAGGGTAAGAGGATAACTAGGGAAAAAATAGGGCCCATTAGGGACAAAAGTGGCAATCTGTGTGTGGAGCCGGAAGATGTAGGTGGGGTTCTAAATGAATTTTTTGCATCTGTTTTCACTATGGAGAAGGACGATGCAGACCTAAAATTAGGGCAGGGGCACTGTGATATACTCGAACATTTTAACATCGAGAGGGAGGAGGTATTGGCGGTTTTAGCAGGTCTAAAAATGGATAAATCCCCAGGTCCGGACGAAATGTATCCCAGGCTTCTGTGTGAGGCAAAGGAGGAGATTGCGGGGGCTCTAACACATATATTCAGAACCTCTCTGGCCACAGGGGATGTGCCAGAGGACTGGAGAACCGCTAATGTAGTACCATTATTCAAGAAAGGGAGTAGGGAAAAACCGGGGAACTGCAGGCCAGTGAGCCTAACATCAGTGGTAGGAAAATTATTGGAAAAAATTCTGAGGGACAAAATTAGTCTCCACTTGGAGAGGCAAGGATTAATCAGGGTTAGTCAACATGGCTTTGTCAAGGGAAGATCATGTCTGACTAATTTGATTGAATTTTTTGAGGGGGTGACTAGGTGTGTGGATGAGGGTAACGCAGTGGATGTGGTATACATGGATTTCAGTAAGGCCTTCGATAAAGTCCCGCACAGGAGACTGGTCAAGAAGGTAAGAGCCCATGGAATCCAGGGTGTCTTGGCACATTGGATACAAAACTGGCTCAGTGGCAGAAGGCAGAGGGTGATGGTCGAAGGTTGTTTTTGTGACTGGAAGCCTGTGACCAGTGGGGTACCACAGGGATCGGTGCTGGGTCCCTTGCTGTTTGTGGTCTACATTAATGACTTGGATATGAATGTAAAAGGTATGATCAGTAAGTTCGCGGATGATACAAAAATTGGTAGGGTGGTAAATAGCGAGGAGGGTAGCCTCAGTCTGCAGGACGATATAGATGGGTTGGTCAGATGGGCAGAACAGTGGCAAATGGAATTTAATCCGGAAAAGTGCGAGGTGATGCACTTTGGAGGGACTAACAAGGCAAGGGAATACACAATGAATGGTAAGACCCTAGGCAAGACGGAGGGTCAGAGGGATCTTGGTGTGCAAGTACACAGATCCCTGAAGGCGGCGGAACAGGTGGATAAGGTGGTAAAAAAGGCATATGGGATACTTGCCTTCATTAGCCGAGGCATAGAATATAAGAGCAGGGAGGTTATGATGGAGCTGTACAAAATGCTAGTTAGGCCACAGCTGGAATACTGTGTGCAGTTCTGGTCGCCACACTATAGGAAGGATGTGATTGCATTGGAGAGGGTGCAGAGGAGATTCACCAGGATGTTACCTGGGCTGGAGCGCTTCAGCTATGAAGAGAGACTGGACAGGCTGGGGTTGTTTTCCTTAGAGCAGAGAAGGCTGAGGTGTACAAAATTATTAGGGGCATAGATAGGGTAGATAGAAAGGAACTTTTCCCCTTAGTAGAGGGGTCAATAACCAGGGGGCATAGTTTCAAGCTAAGGGGCAGGAGGTTTAGAGGGGATTTGAGGAAAAACTTTTTCACCCAGAGGGTGGTTGGAATCTGGAACTCACTGCCTGAAAGGGTGGTAGAGGCAGGAACCCTCACAACATTCAAGAAGCATTCAGATAAGCACTTGAAATGCCATAGCATACAAGGCTACGGACCAAGTGCTGGAAAATGGGGTTAGAATAGACAGGGTTTGATGGCCGGCGTGGACACGATGGGCCGAAGGGCCTCTTTCTGTGCTGTATAACTCTATGACTCTAATGGGGTCCAGACGTCATATAATGTGGTCACGGGATCGTGTAATGGGGTCACGGGATCATGTAATGGGGTCAAGGGCACGTGTAATGGGGTGCAGACCTCGTGTAATGGGGTCCAGGGCTCATGTTGCCAGTTGTACTTTCCCAGCACAAAGCAGGACGCTGGGGCTCGTTTCACTCTTAGCTTGTATGGTGAGGGAATATAAATTGATTCAAGCAAAGTAGCAGGTAACACAACACATGAATATTTAACACGGGGCTTGTGACTCTCTCCTATGTGGCACTCCTATGACCAGTAGCTGAGAGGTGGTGAGTTCAGATCCCATATGGTGAAAGGTGAAATCGAATTCAATGGGGTGAATTTGGTGTTTGGCGATAGCGAATCGGCAGCTCATACAACACCCTCGCCCATTCTACACCCTCGCCCATTCTGCGCCCTCGCCCGTTCAACACCCTCGCCCGATCGACACCCTCGCCCATTCTACACCCTCGCCCATTCTACACCCTCGCCCATTCTGCGCCCTCGCCCGTTCAACACCCTCGCCCATTCTACACCCTCGCCCATTCTACACCCTCGCCCGTTCAACACCCTCGCCCAATCGACACCCTCGCCCGGTCAACACCCTCGCCCGATCGACACCCTCGCCCGATCGACACCCTCGCCCGATCGACACCCTCACCCGATCGACACCCTCGCCCGATCGACACCCTCGCCCGATCGACACCCTCGCCCGTTCGACACCCTCGCCCGATCGACACCCTCGCCCGTTCAACACCCTCGCCCAATCGACACCCTCGCCCAATCGACACCCTCGCCCAATCGACACCCTCGCCCGTTCGACACCCTCGCCCGATCGACACCCTCGCCCGATCGACACCCTCGCCGATCGACACCCTCGCCCGATCGACACCCTCGCCCGATCGACACCCTCGCCCGTTCGACACCCTCGCCCGATCGACACCCTCGCCCGTTCAACACCCTCGCCCAATCGACACCCTCGCCCAATCGACACCCTCGCCCGTTCGACACCCTCGCCCGATCGACACCCTCGACGATCGACACCCTCGCCCGATCGACACCCTCGCCCGATCGACACCCTCGCCGATCGACACCCTCGCCCGATCGACACCCTCGCCGATCGACACCCTCGCCGTTCCACACCCTCGCCCGATCGACACCCTCGCCCGATCGACACCCTCGCCGATCGACACCCTCGCCGTTCCACACCCTCGCCCGATCGACACCCTCGTCCGATCGACACCCTCGCCCGATCGACACCCTCGCCCGATCGACACCCTCGCCCGATCGACACCCTCGCCCGATTGACACCCTCGCCCGATTGACACCCTCGCCCGATTGACACCCCCGCCCGATTGACACCCTCGCCGATCGACACCCTCGCCCGATTGACACCCTCGCCCGATTGACACCCTCACCCATTCTAATAGTTCCACAGTTAGTGTTGATTCATTAAAATACAAATTCTTGGGATCCAGTATCTGAGTAATTTGAGACATGAGGTGTGGTGAGTGTAGCGAGCTCGGGAGGAACAGGTGACTTTGGACCTATGGTTCCCAAAGCTCTCCACCACTGGGGGTTTCCTCACCTTATGTTTGGGTCTGTTGTAGACTGATTGACAGAGATTGATTGCTATGAATATAAGAACATAAGAAATAGAATCAGGAGTAGGCCATATGGCCCCTCAAGCCTGCTCCGCCATTCAATAAGATCATGGCTGATCTTCAACCTCAACACCACTTTCCTGCCCGATCCCCATATACCTTGATTCCACCTAGAGTCCAAGGGGGAGAACTTCGGTTGCTTTGCGCCTCCCGTTAGCGCCCTAAGAGGGTGCTAATGGGGCGCAAAGCAACTAGCGCCCGGGCGCGGCACTGCCAACGCCTCCCGTGAAATTCAGCAGGCGGTTAGCGGCGGCGGTAACCGTTAGCGCCCCACGGCACTGTGCCGCTGGTGATGACGTCATCGCCGTGCGCAGCGCCCCGGCCGCAATCTTCGGTAGTGTCCCCTGACTTACCACCGGACGCTGTGTCCGACGGGGTCAGGGGGGGTCTACCTGTGGCCGGGGCAGCACTAATTAAAGACGAGGTGCCGGGCGGCCATTTTTGTTGCTGGCCGCCTGCCAGCACCTGCCTCCGTTGCCGTCCCCAGCCTCCTGAGCACACCCCCCCCTGCGGAGTGCCGGCTGCGCTCCATGAGCCTGGCACTTCTCTTGAGTGCCGGGCTCTTTTGCCGGCACTCCGATCCTGGTGGCCCAGCTGGGCCCCGGGTCGCGCTGCATAAGGCCCCTCCCCTTTAAGGAGGTGAGGAAGGCCTGCAGTACCACAGCGATGTAGCGGCGCGATATTCCCTCGCAGCGCCCCAAGAGGGAGGCGGGGCGCTACCAATGAATTTCGGCCGCGGGGGCGCTAATTGTTTTGGGCTGCTAAAAGTAGCGCCCCGGCGAAGTTAGCGCCCCAGAGGGGGCGCAACTCAATTTTCCCCCCAAAAATCTATCTGTCTCAGCCTTGAATAGTCAACAAATCCATTATCGTTGTATCATAGGAACAGGAGTAGCTCATTTAGCCCCACAAGCCTTTTCCACCATTCAATTAGATCATGGCTGATCTGTATCTTAACTCAATTCACCTACCTTGGCTCCATATCCTTTAATACCCTTACCTAACAAAAATCTATCAATCTCAATTTTAAGATTTTCAATTGACCCCCAACCGCAACAGCTTTTTCAGGAGTGAGTTCCAGATTTCCACCACCATGCAGCCACCAGGATGGTAGAAGGCGAACTAGAAGGATCTGTTTTTGTCTAGAAAGTCCTCTGATCCGAACACAGCTAAAACTCTAAGCCAAATAGTGAATATGAATGAATGAATCTTCAGATCGGAATTTGATTGTTCTCAAACACGACCGTCTCTCAATTAGAGGAATAATGATGCTGTCACACTTAAGGTTGTGTAAAGGACTGTATGACAGAGAGTATAATAGCTCGGTCAGGCAGCAGGCTGGTGAACTCATGAGGTAGGATGCAGCCTGATGAGATGACGAGTCTGGAGTCATTGATGCTTCAATGCACTTTTACCAACTACACTGTACAAGAGTCAGCCCGAGAACATTTAGGAAAGTTTACCCCCTGGGGAAGGTTCCACTGGGCGAGCTTTGGAGGGGATTGAATGAAAGGAGAATGATCCACAGTTTGGGGGTGGGGGAGTCGTGGGAACAAAGCTTGACTGAGTTCTTGGACAAGTGGTTGCTGCTCTGGTGGGTGTCTTGCTCCTTGTGTTGTCACAGCTGCAGATTTCGGAGGCAGAGATCAGATTTATTTTTATACAAACAAAATACAGGAACGTAGCAGAATATTCTAGCAGGTTCTTATCTCCTCATCAGCTATTCCTCATCGCACGTGACTCAGTCCAACAGGCCAAAGATAACTGAAAGCAGTAAATCTCAGACCGATCCGGCCAACAGCCTTCACCCTCTCACTCACACCCCCGCCATCATGACATTGAGATGGGCCATGCGACTATCCCACTGGGCCTTTCCCTGTTTACCCGCTCTGACCCCTCTCTGAATTGTTTACCAGCACAGAGCCCCGATCAGTAAATTACAGGGAGATCCACGAGAAGCTTTTGAATCGCACAAGCAAATAAACATTTGATTCATTGCAATGCTCGTGGACCTTCTTAAAACCTGAACATGCGTCACTGGCCACAAGTCCTGGATCCTTCTCTCTGCCAGCCTGCTCTGTGACGAATCGGAGGCTCCAGTCACTTATTGTAATATCTGGGTACAGGACCAGGGTTGCCAACTCTCCAGGATTGTCCTGGAGTCTCCAGGAATGGAAGATCGATCTCCCGGACACTGCTGCCAGCAACTGGGGAGAAAAGAAATCACAGGGGCATGAAAAGAAATGATGTGTTTTATTTCATTTTCTTTGAACAAGCGGGTGACGAAGAGTCTGTGCTCTTTATAATGGGCGCGGGAGGGCGGGGCTATGTGAGGATGGACGTGTTGGGTGACCAATGGTTGAAGTGTGGGGGGTGGGGCGGTCACGTGATGAAACCTCTCAGAATACCAAGCAGAGTTGGCAGCCCTATATTGGCAGTCACTTTAACTCTGGGAGCACAAGCCATGGTTGGAATGGAGGGAAGAGCCCCCTCCGTCAAGATGTCCACAGGTGTCTGCGAGGAGGCCAGGTGGCTTTAGGACATGAAGGAGAGCCTGATACTCCTCCCCGTTATACCTGGAGAAAGCTCGACTCCCAGGCACAAAGGAGAGTGACAGAGACCCTGCTGCTGGCTCCAGTTGCGTTGCCCCTGGGATTCCTGGGACCTCTCCAGGGGGGTGGGGAGTACCTGCACCTACGACAGGCAATGAGCAGGCGCAGTAATGAGCTGGGAGGGACTTTCCTCACCCTCACCTCAGTTTCCTTCAATTTCTGCAGGGCGCCAGAAAACGTTGGCATTCGGCCTTGTGCATTGCCCCCCTCCACCAATGAGCAAGGCAAGGGTGGCCTAAAAAGGTAAGGAAAACTCCATGGATTGTCAGGCCTGGAGCCCTTTGGCTGCTGTATTTGGATGGCATCCAGCAGCCAGGAGCCATTCCTGCTGCTGGGGCCTGCAGCAGCCGTTGTACCTTACCCCTGTTCCTCGGCGCAATGTCCTGCAGCGGGTCAGAGCTTACACCAGGGGCAGCTCCAGCCATACTAATGACCAGAACCTGCAAATCCAGGCAGCTTTAGGTCAGGCCAGGCACACCTAGGGCTGATCTTCCCATCTGATGGTCGCCTGACTGAGGACTGGAAAATGAGGTGCAACCAGGCTGTCCCTGGATATTGGCCCGTGTTTCTTGTTCTACCATTTTCTAATGGGGTTTGGGGGGTGGTGGGCCTATCTTACACCCATCCTCCCAAAACGAGGGGTCTTTACGCCCTTAAAAGGCCTCAGCGGAACCCTCATCAGCTGAGAGCTGGCGTGAGGCTCCACAGAAGGCCCCAGACCTCACCAGTAGTACGGTCATTGATCCGGGCGGTGATCGATTTTCAAGACTGGGATCGATAGATTTTTATTGGGTAAAGGTATCAAGAGATATGGTTAAAAGTCGGGTAAATGGAGTTGCGGTACAGATCAGCCATGATATAATTGAATGGTGGAACGGGCTCGAGGGGCTGAATGGCCGCCTCATGTTCTTATGTTCCTGAAAGCTAAAGCAGATCATGCACTATGGGCCTTGGTCCTTCACTGAGTCTCCCAATAGAATGAAGAGCGTTGGTGATTCGCACACTCTGAAACTCCTCCTTCAGCCTCGACTTTCCCTTTACTTCATTACTTTATCTCCATCTATTCCCTTCTTTATTTAACTTTTGCTCCAGTTGCTTCTCCTCAGCACTCCAGACCTGCCGACAGTTTCTGAGGCTGAATCCTCAGTCACCTGCAGAAGGCAGGAGGTGCAGACAAACGTGCTCCAGATCACCAGAGCTTCGGGTAATCACAAACTAAACCTGTGAATGAAACAACAGACAGTAATCCGGCCTTCTGGGAGTGTAAGGGGTTAAACAGTTAACGAAACCGTGAACTTTGGTTATTCCAAGGCCCACACATAGGGTTCACACCCAGCGCTCACACTCAGGGCTCACACCCACCGCTCACACTCAGGGCTCACACCCACTGCTCACACTCAGGGCTCGCACCCACCGCTCACACCCAGGGCTCACACCCAGGGCTCACACTCAGGGCTCACACCCACCGCTCACACCCACCGCTCACACTCAGGGCTCACACCCACCGCTCACACCCAGGGCTCACACCCACCGCTCACACCCAGGGCTCACACCCAGGGCCCACACCCACTGCTCACACTCAGGGCTCACACCCACCGCTCACACCCAGGGCTCACACCCAGGGCTCACACTCAGGGCTCACACCCACCGCTCACACCCAGGGCTCACACCCAGGGCTCACACCCAGGGCCCACATCCACTGCTCACACTCAGGGCTCACACCCACCGCTCACACCCAGGGCTCACACCCACCGCTCACACCAGGGCTCACACTCAGGGCTCACACCCACCGCTCACACCCAGGGCTCACACCAATCTCCCCGTCTCGGTTCCATTTTTGGTCACACCTAGTACCAAACTATACAAGAAAGGCCCAGGCCTGTGCCGAGTTAGCCAACCTTAACCATCAGCAGTGGAGGTGCTGCAATGGGCTGCACTGCTACTTGGGTTAGGGAGAGAAATCAAACAGCCAGGGCCCCTGATCGCCATCCAGCGACTCCTGCTGGAATGTGACACGTGTGGGCACACGGATGTGACGCCCTCCCACCCTGGCAGAATAGTCTGCTGGCAGTGACCCCTGGGGGTTACAGGAAGGTCACCTGACTGAGATGCTGGAACATTCCCGATACCCGTGTAACCGAACCCTAGTGTGAGTCCGTGCTTCCTGACAGAATGGGAGAACTGAAGGAGAAAGTCAAACCTCCCCGTCACATGTGTACCCCTGTGACGTCACAATGACCCCTGGGTCCAGCAGATCCCAAACACGTATCGCACAGCCAGACACTCACCCGGAAAACAGGCCAGACACTCCCAATTATTCTGTTTGTTCTCGGGATATGGGTAACACTGGCAGGACCATATTATTGCCCATCCCTAGTTGCCCGGCTGGCATGAAGAGTGGTGTGACACTGGAGTCATGTGTAGGCCAGAATGAGTAAGGACGGCAGGTTCCCTTCCCTGAAGGACTTTAGTTGGGTTTTTACAACAATCTGACAGATTTATGGTTACTTCTTCACTGGTTCCAGCCCTCAGATAAAGATTGGCCGAGGAACCAGGACAACCCCTTAAGCAGAACATGTGAAATCCTTTATATTCACCTGAACACGCAGGCAAGTTTAACATCTCATCCGAACGGTGGCACCTCCGGCAATGCCGCACTCTCTGCGTAGTGCACTGGAGTGATGAACGGGACAGGCTCAGTGAGCTAGTGTGGGCCTCATCCACACCTGAGGCTTCCACAAGTTGACAGAAACTGTTGGTTGATTGGTTGGTGATAAATCCCTGGGCGTGACTTCATAATTGGCCACCCGATGGCCAGTAGCGATTTTACCCAGAGTTGAGTTAATTGACCCATTCACCAGCACAAACCAGTTTGATCGGAACATTAATCTAGATTCCTGTTTCCATGCATGAACTTAAGTTCATATATAAAATGCAGTCTTTCGGATGAGATGTTAAACCAAGGCCCCGTTTGCCCTCTCAGGTAGACTTAAAACATCCAATGGCACTATTTTGAAAAAGAGCAGGGGAGTTCTCCCCAGTGTCCTGGCCAATATGCACCCCTCAACCAACATCAGTAAAACAGATTATCTGGACATTATCACATTGCTGTTTGTGGGATCTTGCTATGTGCAAATTGGCTGCAACGTTTCCTACATTACAACACGACAACACTTCAAAAGTACTTCGCTGGCTGTCAAGCACTTTGGGATGTCCTGAGGTCGTGAAAGGAGCTATATAAATGCAAGTTCTTTAGCCTAGAAATTCGGGTGTTTAATGCCACCTATTACAGCCATAATCAGGCAAAAAAATGGTGGCCGCCACTCTTCTGCCAGCTAACGGCGGGTTCCATGGCGGCCATCATTTTGCGATGGCCAAGAGCGCTGCCAATAGAAGGGATTAAACTGAAGCAGATCGTGACGTCAGTGAGTGTGCAACGCTCACTTGACGCCCAATCTGTGACATTGGATTTCGTCGCTGCACTTAACAACGACAAGCTCAGCAAGCATTCAGAAGCAGGAAGGAGGCTCCAGCAATGGTATTTAAAGGGATCATCAGCAACAACTTGCACCTGACATGTTTATGCAGTTTGACTGGTTCTGTGCTACTTTCTGCAACTCCACCAGCTTTATTAACTTCTTTCAAGGCTCTGAGGTAACAGGGAGTGTTGTTGCAAGTGCAAAAAGCCTTCATTATTTTTTTTAAAGGATTCTGCTCACAACACTTGCTCACAGTCATGGGCGCTATATTGGCAGTCGACCTCGCAATTCAGGATCTTCAGCAGAGGGAGCGGAGGCAGCAAGAAAGATGGGAACATGCACGCAGAGGGAGGAGGAGGAGGGCCATGAGGGCTCTCAGCAATAGGCCTTACCCACCTAGGGTCTTCCAACAGCACTTCTCCCACCACCACTTAAGCAAGGAGCAGTGTCTCAGGAGGCTACGCTTCACCAAGGAGGTAGGCACAGAACTCTGCCACCTCCTGCAACCAGACCTGCAGCCTCAGACCAGGGCGACCACAGCTCTCCCAGTGGTAGTCAAGGTCACCATAGCCCTCAATTTCTTTGCCAGCGGATCCTTCCAGTCTGCAACAGGAGACATAGCTAACATCTCGCAGTTCGCCGTCCATCGCCGCATCCAGGAGGTCACAGAGGCTCCCTACACCAGGAGAAGGGATTACGTTTTCTTCTCTCTGAGCAGAGAGAAGCAGGACGAGCGTGCATGTGGATTTGCCAGGATAGCAGGCTTCCCCATGGTGCAGGGCGCCCTCGACTGCATCAACGTGGCTTTGCGGGAGCCGCACAACAATCCTGTGATTGTTCGTAACTGCAAAGGCTATCACTCACTTAATGTGCAGGTGGTGTGCGACCACGCCCAGCGATTCCTCAATGTCAGTGCCCGCTATCCTGGCAGCAGCCACGATGTCTTCATCCTGCACCAGTCCGGTGTGCCAGAAATCTTCCAGGTTGGCTGCTCGGAGACAAGGGCTGATTGCTCTCCACCTGGCTCATGAACCCCCTCCGCAACCCCAACACTCGTGCCCAACATTCATATAATGAGAGCCTTGCTTTGACGAGCAACAGACCATCAGGCCACTGAAGCAATGTTTCCGCTGCCTTGTACGCCTGGGGGGAGCCCTCCAGTACTTGGCAGAGCGGGTGTCCCATTTCATGGTGGTCTGCTGCATGCTTTACAACTTGGCCACCATGAGGGCGCAGCCCTTGCCACCAGGGATTGCGGGACCACCTAAGGAGGAGGACGAAAGAGAGGAGGAGGAAGAGGAGGAAGGGAGGAGGCAGGCAGCCAATCGTCCTTCCAGAAGGGCTATCTGTGAAAGCCCCGGTCAACACTCGTAAACCCAGCCACAATGGCAGCAGTCAGAGCTTGAGTGGCTTCAAGCTGAGACTGCATGACAGTGGTCTGAGTTTCGATGGCACCAAGCAGAGACTGCATGAGAGCAGTCTGAGTTTCTGCTACAGCACTAAGACGCTGGGTCTCTTCCGCCTGTGCTGCAATGGACGCTGCGACATCGCCCATCATGTGCACCATCATGTCTGTGTCAACACGGCCTCTCTGGGAGCGTACCATCATTTCCAGACTGGAAATCCTGGGCTCTATGCTCTGTGCAGAGCCCCGTGCAATGTTGGAGGCGGACTCCTCCACGCTCCTTGACATTGCTGAGATGCTCTTTGGCAGCCTTGCCCATCACCCTTCTTCTGAAGGCCTCCCCATTGAGGTGCTCATCTGAGTCCTGTGCAGCAGAACTCCCGCGCGAACTCGCCCTCCGGGAAGCTGGCCCGAGTTACCCTTTCCCCCCATTTTGCTGCAGCCCACTCGTGCCCGGTGCCTCACCCTGTGCCGATCCCTCTACTACACTAGCCTCTAAGGAACGTGTAGTGCCAGTGTCTGAGCTGGTGTCTGTGAGTGACAGATGCAGTGACGCGGTCTCTTCTTCCTCCTCCTCTTCTCCCCCCTCGCTCTCTTCGATTACTTCAGGGACATGCTGCTTGAGTGCTTGTTGATTATCTGAAAGCAGAAAGGCACAAGAGTCAGGTTATGGTGAGGGGAGGGGTGGGGAGGAAAGCCAGATATGCATGCTTACAGCATGATTAGCTTGAAAGTGAGAAAAGATTGTGGGATGAGGGGGAAGTGGGATGTGAGAAGAAGGATTAGGTATGAACATACCCAAGGGGTTGAACCTCACCGGTTGCTACGGCCTCTATCACATGCCACCCAATTAGCTGGAGAACTCACTCCTCGAGCTGGCTGAAGTCCTGCTGCTGCCCCCTCTGATTATGTGCCAGCTTGGCCTGCAAGAGAAAGAGAAGTGTGTGAGTGAGTGCAGTGCAATGTGTTTTTTCACCCAGTTGAATAGCTGACATTGTGTGCAAGGTGTGAGATGTGGCTGTGAGTGTTGCAGCAGTGGTTTGGTTGTGAGGGTGAAGTGAAGCTCTGATTGTGAGGTGTGAGTTGTGATAGTTAGAGATTGTTGGTAGGTGAGTGCTGGGGGTGTGCTGCATTGAGCAGTGTGTGAGTCTTGTGGCACAGATGGTGGGATGTGGCATTTGCTGAAGCTTTTGCTCACCTTGACCACCCATGTGAGGTCATTAAACTTCTTCCTGCACTGGATGGTGGATCGTGGCACCATAGTACTCGCCGTTACATGGTCGGCTCTCTCCTGCCACATGGTATGGGATGCTTCCTGCCAGTTTGGGGGTAGAGGACAGCCCGTCCCCTCTCTCCACAGCCACTACGAATGCCTCCAGAGCTTCGTTGGAGAACCTCCAGGCTCTCTCTCGGGCACGACGATCTGCCATTTCTATGTATCCACAGCTTGTGCGTGTGCTTGTTGGGGCAGCTGCAAATCCAACTGCCCTGACAATGAGGTGCTGTAGCATCAATGCACCTCCCCTTTAAGTAGTGGAAAAAGCCTGTGCCACACATGACATTGAATTAGACTGGCCCCGATATTGGTGCACCTGTTGAGTATTAAGCCAATGAGCAGCAGTTTAGCGCTGATATCACAAATATAATCATGATAATGAAGAGTGAGCACGAATTTTGCGTGCTACCTAGACCATTTTCAGGTGGTGCAGCTTAACATCGTTAGGCCTTAACACTGCCCATTTCGTGGCTATATCCAATTTCTAGGCCATGCTTCCTTAACTGTGTTGCATTTTATGAATGAAATTCAACGAAGATTCCAGGGGAATTAAATCATTCTCATCAGTAACAGCACACAAAAGCTGCATTCAGAGACAGACTCTTGTGAGCCAGAGAAGAGCGCAGCTCTGAGTGTTTACCCGACTGGAGCCAATCTTTGAAAAGGTTAAACGGAGCTGGGGGCATGCTCATTTGTGACTGTGCTGTGGGTTATTGAAGGGCACGCCTGTGTTTTATTAAAAAACATTTTTATTGTGTACAGAAGAGAGTTTCTCCAACTAGTGAAACAAACTATGGTGCACAGACTGGGGAGAAGCATCAGTGAGGATTTAGGGAGTCAGAAGCTTGTGGGTTCAAGCCCCACTCCAGAGACTTGAGCACAAAATCTAGGCTGTACTGTCAGAGGTGCCGTCTTTCGGATGAGACATTAAACCGAGGCCCTGTCTGCCCTCTACGGTGTACGTAAAAGATCCCGTGGCACTATTGGTGTAGAAGTGAGTTCATAGAATCATAGATTGATACAGCACAGAAGGAGGCCATTCGGCCCATCGTGCCTCTGCCAGCTCTTTGCAAGAGCTCTCCAATTAGTCCCACTTCCCTGCCCTTTCCCCACAGCCCAGCAAATTTTATCTTTTCAATTATTTATCTAATTCCCTTTTGAAAGTTACTATTGAACCTGCTTCCACCGCCCTTTCAGGAAGTGCATTCCAGATCACAACAACTCGCTGCGTAAATTTTTTTTTCCTCATGTCGCCTCTGGTTCTTTTGCCAATCACCTTAAATCTGTGTCCTCTGGTTATCGAAACTCAACAGTTTCTCCTTATCTACTCTATCAAAACCCTTCATGATTTTCAACACCTCTATCAGATCTCCCCTTAACCTTCTCTGCTCTAAGGAGAACAACCCCAGCTTCTCCAGTCTATCCACATAACTGAAGTCGCTCATCCCTGGTACCATTCCGGTAAATCTCCTCTCCACCCTCCCCAAGGCCTTGGCATCCTTCCAAAAGTGTGTTTTTTTAAATTAGTTTTTATGGGATGTGGGCGTCGCTGGCAATGCCAGCATTTATTGCCCATCCCTAGTTGCCTTTGAGAAGGTGGTGGTGAGCCACCTTCTTGAACCGCTGCAGTCCGTGTGGTGAAGGCGCTCCCACAGTGCCGTTAGGGAGGGAGTACCAGGATTTTGACTCAGCACTTAGTCAGGATGATGTGTGACTTGGAGGGGAACTTGGAGGTGGTGGTGTTCCCATGCGCCTGCTGCCCTTGTCCTTCTAGGTGAAAGAGGTCGCGGGTTTGGGAGGTGCTGCCAAAGAAGCCTTGGCGAGTTGCTGCAGTGCATCTTGTAGATGGTACACACTGCAGCCACCGTACGCCGGTGGTGGAGGGAGTGAATGTTTAAGGTGGTGGATGGGGTGCCAATCAAGCCGGCTGCTTTGTCCTGGATGGTGTCGAGCTTCTTGAGTGTTGTTGGAGCTGCACTCATCCAGCCAAGTGGAGAGTATTCCATCACACTCCTTACTTGTGCCTTGTAGATGGTAGAAAGGCTTTGGGGAGTCAGGGGTAAGACACTCGCCACAGAATACCTAGCCTCTGACCTGCTCTTGTTGCCACAGTATTTATGTGGCTGGTCCAGTTAAGTTTCTGGTCAATGGTGATCCAAAATTGTGGTGCCCAGAATTGAACACAATACTCCAGCTGAGGCCTGATCAGTGATTTAGATAGGTTCAGCATAACTTCCTTGCTTTTGTACTCTATGGGGGCAATTTTGCTAAAGAGCCTCTGAGGTGGCCAAGATGGGGTCTTAAGCTGCAATGCGGTTTAGCCCACCTTTAGCGCAAGACACCATCTTGGTAAAGGAGTTGAAGCTTGCGCTAGGAACGGCCGCCCCAAGGATCGTTAAACAGTTGATTGCTACTTAAAATTCCTGATAGCGCTCATTAACGAGGCTGCACAGCATTTTTGTGGCTGGCGCTTCAACTGACACCCTCTCCTAACAACAGCCAGCTGTTTGGGACTAAACACGTCATTGATGTCAGTTTCAAACACTACTTAAAGGGATACTCACCATTTCATGTTCATTGCTGCTGGAGCTGTGAAGAGGACCGCTGATTGGACGGGAAACCCGGAAGTAAAGTGATAATGAGGTGGCTGAGTTAAAAAGCCTCCCACAGACGCGTTGAACATACTGCCAGGATTCTCACGTGCTATCAGACCCCCCGCTCCCAGTGCGTCTCCCAGTTAATATCGGGGACAAATGTTTTCGGGGCCAATGTTTGAGTGGCCTCTGTGGTCCCTTTAAGAACCGCTGGTTAGGCTGCTCCACACCCGCTACAAGTGGGCAGAGTTTCCACAGCACGAACTCCGTCCATTTGTACCCAACAACTGATGTAGGGCGCAAACTCGCTTCTTAGCAACCTCCTGCCTATTTCAGGCGGGGGGCTGCTTGAACATTTCCAGGCCCCTCTGAACATTGCATTAGGCGGGTCTCAGGAGTCAATGGGAGGGAGAAGAATGAGAGAGACAACCAACTTGCTATTCTTGTCTGTAGTCCTTACATTGGCACAGGTTTCAGTTTGGCTATCGAGTGGCACGGTGGAGCACCCCGTGTAGTCTGTGCTGCCCTCCTCCATGACAGGAAAGGAATCCAGCCCACGTCAAATAGGACCATCATGCTGTGTTAAGACATGATAAAAAGGGCATGCTCTGGCAGGCATTGGCAAGGGGCTCTGGCCACAGGCGCTGGGACAGAGTTTCACTCCAAACACCATGGGAGCGAGCAGTGGAGCTCGAGAGTACGACAGGAATCTCCTGCTGGCACAGGATGTGTGGAGAGCCACACAGCAACCGATATAAACAGTAGGGATACATGGCCTCTTCTCCCCTTCCCTCCCCCGACCCTCCGTTGATCCTTTAACACTTTTGAAGATGACAGTTTACATTTTTGCTTCCACTAGGTTCAGCTCCTTCAGTATTTTTCAAAGTAAAATTGGTTTGGGGACTCTGATAGGGAGGTTGGATCACAGCTCCTCCGACAGTGCAGCCCTCCCTCAATACTGCCCCTCCGACAGTGCAGCGCTCCCTCAGTACTGCCCCTCTGACAGTGCAGCGCTCCCTCAGCACTGCCCCTCTGACAGTGCAGCACTCCCTCAGTACTGCCCCTCCGATAGTGCAGCGCTCCCTCTGTACTGCCCCTCCGACAGGGCGATGGATCCTCAGTACTGACCCGCCGACAGTGCGGCGCTCCCTCAGTACTGCCCCTCCGACAGTGCAGCACTCCCTCAGTACTGCCCCTCCGACAGTGCAGCGCTCCCTCAGTACTTCCCCTCTGACAGTGCAGCGCTCCCTCAGTACTGCTCCTCCGACAGTGCAGCGCTCCCTCAGTACTGCCCCTCCGACAGTGCAGCGCTCTCTCAGTACTGCCCCTCAGACAGTGCAGCACACCCTCAGTACTGCCCCTCTGACAGTGCAGCGCTCCCTCAGTACTGCTCCTCTGACAGTGCAGCGCTCCCTCAGTACTGCCCCTCCGACAGTGCAGCGCTCCCTCAGTACTGCCCCTCCGACAGTGCAGCGCTCCCTCAGTACTGCCCCTCCGACAGTGCGGCGCTCCCTCAGTACTGCACTGAAGTGTCAGCCTGGATTATGTGATCAAGTCCCGGGACTGGGATTGAACGCACAACCATCTGACCCAGAGGTGAAGGAGCTGCCACTGTCAGATCAGTGCTTGTTGTGAAGGGACGGCGATGGTGGATCTCTTTAGCCAGGAGGGTGGAGTTGACTCTTTGGAGCCAGTGTGACCTTTATTGGTTTCTTGACTGCGCCTCAGGCTGCTCTTATGGTGCAATCAAGAGACAAAAAAAACCTGTAACTTAACAAAAAAATACGTCGGGGCTGGTGATACACTTGAAGCTTTCTTTGGACCAAATGCAAAGACTGAATCATCTGCTGAAGAACATTAAACAGAGGAAGGAAGTGAGATTGTTGCAGCAAAGAGATTAAAAAAAGGCACATAGTGTAAATTGAGCCAGCGCAGTAAAAATGGAAACAATAATTCGAGAAAGGAAAACAGGAAGTTGGCAGGGATTGTAAGGTGGAGGTGTAGCTGCATGAGGGAGATCCCAGGTCAATGTTCTGTCTGCCAATAAGCCACAGTGAGAGCCATCTGAGCACCTCAGTAACCTCTGGCTCTCCCATTCCGACCTCACTGTATTTGATTGCCTCCCACAGTTTCCTCCCTCCAATCACTATTGCTGTGCCTCAGTCCCATGGGTTTCTCCAGCCCTCCACTAACCTCACCCAAAGGGTCATTTTACATGTGCGACTCCAGATAATTACACCTGGCACCCACACACTTGTGCCCATCCCAGCAGAGGTCAGTGACTGGGATTGAGTAGGGTGAACTTACTCAGATGCATTGCAGCCAATTGCTGCCCTGACTGGGATCTCTCAACTCGTCACAAGGCAAGGATTGGACCTATGACCTCCTCAGCTCTAAGACTCAGTTCTAGACTGTTTGGTAAATTTACCCACTGGCCCTTCATGGAGTCTTGGCCTCCTTTTAAAATGGATTCTCCTCCCGCCTTTTTGACTTCCATATGCCATTCGGTGAAACCCATGAGTGATTTTGTGTTGTGGCAGAGAGAGGAAGCTGAGGGCAATGGGAGATTTCTCATTATAAGCCTAGACCTGTGCCATACATCCTGCTCAAACACTAGCCCCTCCTCCCAGCTCCTGCTCAGTGGTGGCTCCCCAATGCACTGTGCCACTCTACCACATTGGCCAATGGGTTTATAACAGGGGATCATCACCTAAAAAGGTAGCACACTCACCTCTGAATCAGAGGTCGTAGGTTCATGTCCCACGCCAGAGAATTGTGCACAAAATCTAGGCTGACACTCCAGTGCAGTACTGAGGGAGTGCTGCACTGTCAGAGGTGCCGTCTTTTGGATGAGACGTTAAACCGAGGCCCCATCTGCTCTCTCAGATGGACGTAAAAGATCCCATGGCGCTATTGGAAGAAGAGCAGGGGAGTTCTCCCCGGTGTCCTGGCCAATATTTAGCCCTCAACAAACATCACTGAAACAGATTATCTGGTCATTATCATAGTGCTGTTTGTGGAATCTTACTGTGCGCAAATTGGCTGCCGCGTTCCCTACATTGCATTATAACAGTGACCACACTCCAAAAGTACTTCATTGGCTGCAAAGCATCTTGGGACATCATGAGGTGGTGAAAGGCGCTATATAAATGCAATCTATCTCTTTTTATAAGGGGACCAAATTCGCACCCCAATACGCCAACATCTTCATGCACAAGTTCGAGCAAGACTTCTTCGCTGCACAGGACCTCCAACCAACGCTGTACACCAGATACATCGACGACATCTTCTTCCTTTGGACCCACGGCGAAGGATCACTGAAAGGACTACACGATAGCATCAACAGGTTCCATCCCACCATCAAACTCACCATGGACTACTCCTCAGAATCGGTTTCATTCTTGGACACACGAATCTCCATCAAAGACGGACGCCTCAGCACTTCACTCTACCGCAAGCCCACGGACAACCTCACGATGCTCCACTTCTCCAGCTTCCACCCTAACCACGTTAAAGAAGCCATCCCCTATGGACAAGCCCTGCGAATACACAGGATCTGCTCAGACGAGGAGGAACGCGATGGACACCTACGGACACTGAAAGACGCTCTCGTAAGAACGGGATATGACGCTCGACTCGTCGATCGACAGTTCCGACGGGCCACAGCGAAAAACCGCATAGACCTCCTCAGAAGACGAACACGGGACACAACCAACAGAGTACCCTACGTCGTCCAGTACTTCCCCGGAGCGGAAAAACTACGCCATGTTCTTCGCAGCCTTCAACATGTCATCGATGACGACGAACACCTTGCTAAGGCCATCCCCACGCCTCCACTACTCGCCTTCAAGCAGCCGCCTAACCTCAAAAGTACCATCGTTCGCAGCAGATTACCCATCTTTCAGGGGAACAGCAAACAAAACACCACACAACCCTGCCACGGCAACCTCTGCAAGACATGCCAAATCATGGACACAGATACCATCATTACACGTGAGGACACTACCCACCAGGTACACGGTACATACTCATGTGACTCGGCCAACGTTGTCTACCTGATACGTTGCAGTAAAGGATGCTCCAGAGCATGGTACATCGGCGAGACCATGCAGACACTGAGACAACGTATGAACGGACACCGCGCAACAATCGCCAGGCAGGAGGGTTGCCTCCCAGTCGGGGAACACTTCAGCAGCCAGGGGCATTCAGCCTCGGATCTGCGGGTAAGCGTTCTCCAAGGCGGCCTTCGAGATACACGACAGCGCAAAATCATAGAGCAGAAACTGATAGCCAAGTTCCGCACTCATGAGGATGGCCTCAATCGCGATATCGGGTTCATGTCACGATACAGAACGTGACTTGACATCATGGCCGGTCTTCCCAGGTGTTTTTTTTGGTTTTTTTTTTTTTTTTGGTTTTTTTTTAAAAAGGCTAACACAAGAACACAAATTGACAGGATATGCAGCCAGCAGGTGGTTTGACACGTTGGACCCCCTGGGACACATCTCATTGTCTTGGCTGTGCCCTTTGTTGTAGCGAATAATGTGAATAGATTTTGTCTGGGTTTAAATTGTGAATTCTGGGAGATTCTCTCATTGCTAACTTACCTGACGAAGGAGCGACAGCTCCGAAAGCTTGTAAAATTAAATAAATCTGTTGGACTATAACCTGGTGTTGTGCGACTTCTCTTTTTATAAAGGCAAGCCCAGAGATATTTTTGAATCAGTCTGTGAGCAAAGGTCAATGATGTGATCAGTGACCAACCCAATCTTCCCTGAGGGAAACAATTTAATGACAGATAAAGCGAAGGGCAGCATGGATAATGCAAGGCACCACCCAAATTGAGGGGCAGGAAAGACCAGCTGGTTCATCAAGCCTGCCCCAGAGTGGGCAAGGTACCAGGCTGTGGCTGCATTGGCCATATATGTTGATCTCATGATCTTAGCCTCAGTGCTGCAGAGTGGGGAGTTAGTATTTCCCCCATTGGCAGGGAGAGCAAATCAGAGGAGGAAAGCCCCCACCCCACGCAAGCCTCTCTTGTGCCCCGTGTCCAGTTAGAACGTAGTCCTGGCAGAGATTGGGGAGTGTGTGGTCCTTTGGGCCAAGACTGGGTACATGACACTCAGTGAACTTCTGTGGTACGGTGGGAGAGGAGGAACAGAAAGAACGCAAAGGCCAGAAAATATTTCAAAAACTTGGAACAAAATGATTCTTGTCAGAAATCACCCTTTAAGTGGAGGCCCTTGAATCCTGATAAAGCTCCCAGAGGGAATGACAAGAAGTGTAAACCTGGTTTCTGATACAATCAGCTCCACTCCATTGTACCGCCATGGAAAGGAGATTCCTGTTATTCTGTTCCTGTTATTCTGTTCCTTGGAACGCTGCACTCTTCCAATAACTTATTTCCAGGAATTATTTGTGTTTAGCAGACGCTAAAAAACTCAGGAGACAGGTAAGGAGTCTCAATCTGGACTTGAATATCCAGGTGAGGTCACCTTGTGGTAAGGGATATTCCCCAGATTCCCAGATATTGGGATTGGCATTTCCAATCAACCATGTCCATGAATTTACTCACCACTTCCAGCTTGTCATTGGTGCCGGAAATGGTGTTCCTACTTTGTGAGGCTGCGAATTGGGCCACAGGATTGCGATCGTGTCTGGGGCCTTGAGCCAATGTGTGCACTGAAGCTGTCGCAGCTAATGAGGGAGGATTGAGTAGGAGTAACCAAGACCTGTGTGGACTA
This sequence comes from Squalus acanthias, assembly GCA_030390025.1. NCBI lineage: Eukaryota > Metazoa > Chordata > Chondrichthyes > Squaliformes > Squalidae > Squalus > Squalus acanthias. The sequence goes on from JASTWF010000044.1 coordinate 1,471,763, forward strand.
AAATAGGTAGACTTGTTAAGAAAATAAGAACATAAGAAATAGGAGCAGGAGTAGGCCCTCGAGCCTTTCAACAAGATCATGGCTGATCTTCTACCTGAACTCCATTGCTGCCAGCACCAGCTGAGACTGGTGCAAATGCTTCACTTTGGAGCCTGCAATCTGGAGAAACTTTAGACACTGAAGTTAGAAGAAAGTATTTGGAGCAGTTTAATTTTTGCTGTGCTCCTGGAGAGAGTGGCCTCACCTCTGACAGCCTGAGACCTTAGAGACCACCAGCAAATCCCCAGCCCACACAAAGTAAGAGGATCTGAGGAAACGGAATGGGCTTCTCAATGGGAACTCCCTTGTTGACTATCTTGATGGAGGAGGAGGAGGAGCAGCTGAAGATCCTTTGTCACACTGTCCCACCAATCTCACCATCTCCCACGGCCTGCTCTGCAGTCTGCTTCTTGTTGGGGTAAGCTCTCTGATGTCGGCTCACCCCTCGGATCCCCAGCCTCACATGGGCATTGTGCACAAGTCTCTCCTGTAACAGGATTAAGTGAGTTCACTGAAAGGCAGTATGTGAGGGATTTCTCCCACGTGGTATCAGGCCGCCCATATATTACAGGTGCTGGAAGCAGCCTGATAAAGCGAAGGAAAGGTATTTCAGCTGCTGTGTGTAAGGGGAGATGGAAACTCATCTTGCAAAATACCAAGTTAGTGAAACCCTAAATGTGAGTGCAGTGTGGTGCCCAAGTAAGTACAGTGATAGCGTCCAGTGTGTTCCACTGTAAGGTCACTCAACTATTTGCTAGCACTGATCTGCAGTCCTGGGGGAGAAATGTGACACTGAGTGCCAGTCCTGGGGGTGAGAGGTGACACTGAGTGCCAGTCCTGGGGGTGAGGGGCACTGAGTGCCAGTCCTGGGGGTGAGAGGTGACACTGAGTGCCAGTCCTGGGGGTGAGGGGCACTGAGTGCCAGTCCTGGGGGTGAGGGGCACTGAGTGCCAGTCCTGGGGGTGAGAGGTGACACTGAGTGCCAGTCCTGGGGGTGAGAGGTGACACTGAGTGCCAGTCCTGGGGGTGAGGGGTGACACTGAGTGCCAGTCCTGGGGGTGAGGGGTGACACTGAGTGCCAGTCCTGGGGGTGAGAGGGGCACTGAGTGCCAGTCCTGGGGGTGAGAGGTGACACTGAGTGCCAGTCCTGGGGGTGAGGGGTCACTGAGTGCCAGTCCTGGGGGTGAGGGGTGACACTTAGTGCCAGTCCTGGGGGTGAGAGGGGGCACTGAGTGCCAGTCCTGGGGGTGAGAGGGGCACTGAGTGCCAGTCCTGGGGGTGAGAGGGGCACTGAGTGCCAGTCCTGGGGGTGAGAGGGGGCACTGAGTGCCAGTCCTGGGGGTGAGAGGGGCACTGAGTGCCAGTCCTGGGGGTGAGAGGGGCACTGAGTGCCAGTCCTGGGGGTGAGAGGTGACACTGAATGCCAGTCCTGGGAACAGCTGACAGTAAATTCACGCTTGCCGAGGTTCACTATTTACTTGGGTGTTGCTGAATTTCAAGCTTTCGAAATCCTTCTGCAGGAGTTGTGCACAACCAGCGCCCATGGGTATTGGATGAGTTGACCGGCCATTTTTCGGCAGGGTCAGTGCTGGAGTGGATTGGCAACTGGACGTCCCATCCTAGGAGTGTATCGTCAGGGCAACTGGCTCCGTGGAATTCCTGTGCTGGTGTTTCTTACCCTCATCCCCTCGCCCAACACCCGGGCCCAGGAGTCATATAGACACCACCTACCCAAACTAGATCACAACAACATGCCAACCTCCCAACTCCGCAAGTGCTGGGATCCCACTTTCAGAGCCGAGGATGGAGCAGGGAGAGCTGAGACTGATCCCCAATCAATGCAGGTCAATCAGGGGAACATGACATCGCAGCAACAGGTGGTGGAAATACAGCAGGCCCAACAACACCTGAAGGAGAAAGGCTTCAGGTACATCCCTTCACCACAACATGGAACCTGGGATGATCAGTGAGGCAGTTTATAGGATTGATCTTGGAGGTGAGACAGAAGATAACAAAAGGGTAAAGTCTAGCATCAGGAATGTTGATCGAGAGACAGGTAATGGTTGGCAATGGTCTGTCTAACAGCACTGTGGGAGCACCTTCACCATACGAAATGCAGTGATTTAAGTCGAAGGCCCACCACCTTCTCAAGGGAAACTAGGGATGGGCAATAAACACTAGCAACGTCCACATCCCAAGAATGAATAAAAAAATACAGTTTGGGATTATTATATCATTGTTTTCAACACATTTGTAGCATAAAGTCACATTACACAATACACACACAACACGTTCAGACCAGTTCATCTCCTCTCACCCCCGCTAGTAAAAGGCAGCCCAGATACACACCTGCACTCCCTGAGACAGTCAGAACAGTGACCTCATCCTATTACAGCCTGCCAAAGCTACCAGCATTGCCACACTTTATTGATGAGTGTGTAAACAAGCTAACTGGCTGAGAGTGAGATCGAGAGATACCACTGCATGCCTGAAGGTGATCGAGAGATTAACACAGGCCAGGGTACAAGATCCTCAATTGTTTCTCTAATTAGGTGTGACTGATAACTGGGGGCTCAGCAGGTTAGCACTCTCTGACCCCTCAGTTCAAATCCAGGCAAATGTAGTCTTTGTGCTCGTGAGCGTTAGGCGATTCTGTGGACTGGGTTTCGACATTCATAGCCCAAATCCTAATGCATCTGCAGCACAAAACAGCTCATCAACTCGTAATCTCACTCAGAGATGACAAGTGGGAATAGAAGTGTCACATTCGTAAAGTCAGAGGAGTCCTTCTTACTTTGGGACGGTGTAGAGGGAGCTTTACTCTGTATCTAACCCGTGCTGTACCTGCCCTGGGAGTGTTTGATGGGACAGTGTAGAGGGAGCTTTACTCTGTATCTAACCCGTGCTGTACCTGCACTGGGAGTGTTTGATGGGACAGTGTAGAGGGAGCTTTACTCTGTATCTAACTCGTGCTGTACCTGCACTGGGAGTGTTTGATGGGACAGTGTCGAGGGAGCTTTACCCTGTATCTAACCTGTGCTGTACCTCAGTGACCCTTCGATTCTCCAGGGCCCATTAATGATCTAGACCAGATGGTCAATCACTGCAGCACCCCCCACCACCCGCCCCCCCCCCCCCCCGTCCCCTGTCCCCTGGAGTGCTGTGGACCGATCGGTTCAGGTGCCTGATCGCATAGTTCAGAACCTCCACTTCCTGGTGAGTCATCTTGGAGCCACTTTGTCCCCAGTGAAACCCCGCCTTCCTCACCCCTCCCCCATAGAGGTAATGGTTGAGCAGAGAGCTATGTGATCAGATTCTTCAATTTGTTGTTTCGGACATTTATCAGGTAGAATTTCCCTACTCCTCTGCCATCAATCTGGAGTTTCTGCCAAAGTTACTCCAACAATATAGGAGCAAGAGGAGGCCAATCAGCCCCTCAAGCCTGTTCTGACATTCAAATAGATCATGGCTGATCTGTATCCTAACTCCATCCACCTGCCTTGGTTCAATAACCCTTAATACCCTTGGCTAGCAAAAACCTTTCGAGATCTAGGAAATCGCTAAATGCCCATGGAAATTCCAGGCGTAGCTCTTTCTGATAGCTTGACCTCTTATCACCGGGCTCTGATCCCTAGCATGAAGTTGGCAAGTGGCACCCACCATCCCCCCTTCAAGCCCCCCCCACCCGTGTTGGGATTGGCCAATGTGAACGAGTTGTCCGCAATCCAAGCTGAGTCCAATGGAAGCACAGTGCAGATAGGGGTCATAAGAACATAAGAATTAGGAGCAGGAGTAGGCCATTATGGGCCCTCGAGCCTGTTCCGCCATTCAATAAGATCATGGCTGATCTTCGACCTCAACTGCACTTTCCCGCCCGATACCCATATTCCTTGATTCCCCTAGAGTCCATAAATCTATCTATCTCAGCCTTGAATATACTTAACAATCAGCATCCACAGCCCTCTGGGGCAGAGAATTCTAAAGATTCACAACCCTCTGAGTGAAGAAATTCCTCCTCATCTCAGTCTTAAATGTCCGACCCCTTATCCTGAGACTATACCCCCTAGTTCTAGACTCTCCAGCCAAGGGAAACAACCTCTCAGCATCTACCCTGCCAATCCCCCTCAGAATCTTATGGGGGGAAAATTCGGTACATTAGCGCCTCCCATTAGTGCCAGCAGATGGTGTTAACAGGGCGCTAGAGCATTATCACCAGGGCAAAGCGAATCCAGTGCCAGATGCTAAATCCTGTCCCCCCCCCCTCCCGGCAGTGCCGCCACTAACAGTTATCGCCGGGAGCCTCAACGCCAGGTGGATCGTTACATCAGTGAGTGTGTAACGCTCATTGAGCGCCCGACAAGCAAAATTGATTGTCGCCGCCTACTTTAGCGCCTGGAGTAAACAGCGACAGGGAGAGCTGACATGAAGCACCAGTAAGCTGGCTCCAGGGACGTTATTTAAAGGGATCATCAGTAATGAGTCGCAGCTGTAGGTTAGTAGAGTTTCAGTGCTTTCTTGTCAGTTTCATATAGTGCAACAGTTTAATTCAGTAATTTCCAAGTTATTTAATATCAGGAGTGTTGTGGCAACTAAAAAGTAGCTACATTTATTCTTAAAAAATTCAAATTGCTACACTTGGTTACATTAATGGGGGCTGTACTGGCACTTAACCTCGCCCTCCAGGATCTACAGTGAAGGGAGCGGAGGCAGCGAGATAGACTGGAACATGTGGCCAGAGTGAGGAGGAGGGTCATCAGGGTTCTCAACAGGAGCCCTTACCCTCCGAGGGTATTCCAAGAGCACTTCTCCTACCTCCAATTAAGTGAGGAGCTGTGTATTAGAAGGCCCCACTTCACCAAGGAGGTGGTCACAGAACTCTGCCACCTCCTGCAACCAGATCTCCAGCCTCAGATTAGGGCGACCACGGCTCTCTCAGTGGCAGTCAAGGTCACCGTCACCGTCACCCTCAATTTCTTCGCCAGCGCATCCTTCCAGTCTGCAACAGGAGACATAGCTAACATTTCGCAGTTCGCCATCTATCGCTGCATCCAGGAGATCACAGAGGCTCTCTACAGTCGGAGAAGGGATTACATTTCCTTCCCCATCACCAGAGAGAAGCAGGACGAGCCAGGATAGTGGGATTCCCCATGGTGCAGGGTGCCCTCGACTGCACCCATGTGGCTTTGTGGGCACTGCATAACAATCCTGAGATCTTCCGTAACAGCAAACGCAACCACTCATTAATGTGCAGTTGGTGTGCGACAGACAGCGAATGAAGGATGAAGGCAGCAGCCACGATGCCTTCATCCTGTGCCAGCACTCTTCCAGCCACCACGTCAAGCTCGCGGCTGGCTGGTCGGAGACAAGGGCGATCTGCTCTCTGCTCTCCACCTAGTTCATGACTCCCCTCCACAACCCCAACACTTCTGCCCACCACTCATATAATGAGAGCCATGCTGCCACCAGGAACATCATTGAGCAGACCATCGGCCTGCTGAAGCAACGGTTCTGCTGCTTTGACCGCTCGGGAGGAGCCCTCCAGTACTCGGCGGAGCGGGTGTCCCATTTCGTGGTGGTCTGCTGCATGCTCCACAACTTGGCCATCATGAGGGCCCAGCCTTTTCCACCAGGGATTGCGGGAACACCTCAGGAGGAGGAAGAGGGAGAGGAGGATGAGGAGGATGAGGAGGAAGAGGAACAGGAGCAAAGGAGGAGGCAGCCACTCAATCAGCCTTCCGGAAGGGCGGTCCATGTTCGCCTCATCAGACTGCGGTTCAAATGAATTAAACCCCAGATCCCCATTGCTCACCACATCCCCATCATTCCATCCCTGTCGCAGGCCACATCACAGCGCAAAGCTGAAATGAGACACACCACAAAAGAATCCAAACTGAATTAATAAATTTATCAAAAATTAGTGAACACATATTTACAACAAAAATATTAGCTATTCACCCTTGTGCAATCCCTTCGTGCTTCTTGTTACTGTGCCTTTGCCTACTCTAGTGCTCCTACGAAGTGTTGGCCCAGTGGCTGCAGCACGGCTGGTGGAAGGCTGCTGAGTGTCCGTGCGGGAGACTTCAGATGGCCTTGCAGGACGCCCTCGACCTGCTCTGGGCCTGGAAGGCCCGGCTGTAGACTGCATCACCTCAGGCTGGGCGGCGGCAGTCTGGGCTGGCTGGATGACAGGCAGCGACAAAGGCAATGGCGGAGTGGCAGTGGTGGGAGCAGGAATGCTGTCATCCTGAGAGAGGACAGCAGCTTCCTGCTCCACTGACCCACTGTCACTCCCCCGGGGCGGCACCTCAGCATCACTGGCAATCTGTTGGAGCAAAGATTGTTGGCCTGCTGAGACACCGTGGGTCGACGGTGGTAGACCCAGCCATGATGGCAGCAGTCAGAGCTTGCGTGGCATCAAGCTGAGACTGCATGAGAGCAGTCTGAGATTGGATGCCACCAAGCATAGACAGCATTACAGCACTAAGACATTGCGTCGCTTCCGCCTGTGCTGCAATGGAAGCTGCCAGATCGCCCATCACACGTGGCACCAGGTCTGGGTCGCCACAGGTCTCTCTGGGAGTCTACCATCCTTTCCAGACTGGAAATGATGGGCTTCAGGGTGTGCGCAGAGCCTTGTGCAATGTTGGAGGTGGACTCATCCATGCTCCTTATCATTGCCGAGAGGCTCTCGGACCCCCTTGCCATTGCACCTATCATCTCCGTGTGCATGCCCAGCACCCTTCTTCTAAACGCCTCCCCATCGAGGTCCTCATCTGAGTCCTGTGCAGCAGAACTCGCGCACAAACTCGCCCTCTGGGGAGCTGGCCCCCGAGCTACCCTTTCCCTCTGGCCTTGCTGCAGCCCACTCGTCCCCGGTGCCTCACCCTGTGCAGATTCCGCTATTATACTAGCCTCTAAAGAATGCGCAGTGCCAGTATCTGAGCTGGTGCCTGCGGGTGAGACATGCAGTGACACAGTGCTCCGCTTCTCCTCCTCTTCTCCAGCCTCGCTCTCTACGGTGCCCTCAGGGACAGGTTGCTTATTATCTGAAAGAATAAAGGCACAAGAGTTGGGTTAAGGTGAGGGGAGGGGGGCAGGAAGGGAGAAATGCACGCATACAGCATGATTAGCTGGAAAGTGGGGTGAGGGGGAAGTGGGATGTGAGAAGAAGGAGTAGGGATGAACATACTGTTGTTGTCCCCAAGGGGGTCAACGTCGCCGGTGGCCACGGCGCCCACCACTTGGCATCCAATAATCTGCAGCACACTATTTTCCAGCGCAGACAGTGGTTGGGTGTCGGCTTGTCCCTGGCCTGTGCGCTCCTGCTCACTCCTGTTGTGAGCCACCTTGGCCTGCAAGAGAAAGGAAAGTGTGTGAGTGAGTGTGGAGCAATGTGTTTGGGTGATGTGCCTGCCATAGTTGAATAGCTGTCATTGTGTGCAAGGTGTGAGATGTGGGTGTGAGTGTTGGTAGGTAGAGATTGTTGGTGGGTGAGTGCTGGGGGTGTGGTGCTTTGGGCAGTGTGTGCAGACTGTGGTTCAGATGGTGGTATGTAGCATTTGTTGAAGCATTCACTCACCCTGACCACTCGAGTGAGGTTGTTAAATTTCTTCCTGCACTGTGTGTGGGTCCTGGGGACCACAGTGCTGCCCGAGACGTACTGCGCTACCTCCCTCCACATGGTGCGGTAGACTTGCGGCAAGGGCCTCCTGCCACTTGCTGGGTAGAGCACCGCCCTCTGTCTCTCCACAGCGAACACCAAAGCCTCCAATGCTTGATCGCATAATCTGCGGGCTCTCTCTCTGGGGCATGGATCTGCCATGAGTACAGCTGTCGTCCGGCTCCTTCTCCTTGACCTGCTGCTGCTTGCTGAGGCAGCTGCACAGCCAGCAATGCTGAGAATGAGGTTCTGCAACATCAATGAACCGCCCCTTTAAGTACTGAAAAATGCCTGTGGCAATCATGACTTGCGATTTGACTGCACCTGATATTGGTCCACCCTTCAAGTCTAACGCCAATGAGCTTGGGCTTAAAGACTTGAATTAGGAGTCCAATCATTTCTTTGAGCAGTGAGCACAAATTTTGCATGCAGTCTAAAGCATTCGCGCTTGGCACTAATTCTCCAACTTTTCTAATGATACTGCCCATTCCTGGGCTATAATGAATTTCTAGCCCTATATGTTTCAATGAGATCACCTCTCATTCTTCACAACTCCAGAGAGTATAGGCCCAATCTACTCAATCTCTCCTCATAGGACAGCCCTCTCATCCTGGAATCAATCTAGTGAACCTTCGTTGCACTGCCTCTAAGGCAAGTATATCCTTCCTTAGATAAGGAGACCAAAAATGTTTCCAGTGGCAGAAGGGTTGGTAACCAGAGGGCACAGATTTAAGGTAATTGGCAAAAGGACCAGAGGCAACATGAGGACCTTTTATTTAACGAGGCGAGTTGTTGTGATCTGGAATGCACTGCATGAAAGGGCGGTGGAACCAGATTCATTAGTAATGTTCAAAACAGAATTGGGTAAATACTTGAAGGCAAAACATTTACTATGGGGAAATAGGGCTATGGGGAAAGAGCAGGGGAGTGGGACTCATTTGATAACTCTTTCAAAGAGCCGATACAGCAACGATAGGCTGAATGGCCTCCTTCTGTGCTGTGTTATGATTCTATGATTCTAACATGGACTAAAGACTTGGTCAGATCTGATGGCTTTACCAGAGCAGTTCACAGCACAATCAGTATTGTTTGCAGATGATGATAGTTAAATAGAACGAGTTGTTCCCACAATTGTTTGAATAAAATGAAAATTCCAAATTCCCAGATTAATGCTGCAAGTTTCACGGAGTCCCACGATTACAGGAATATTCTGTTTTATCACTTCTACAATGTTTCGGTTAGTTTCTAGTCCACGCCAAGGAATGTTCTTATGTAGTGGATAAAATACTTTATAAATCAGAAGAGATTCTGTTTTCCTGTCCCACCTCACCTTGCACTGACCCCACATTTAGTGCCAGCTTTCAGGGCTGTGTCCCAGGGCACAGATCAAAAGTTCTTCATTTTTGTTGAATATTTCTCAGCAGCAAAGGGTGGAACATGAATACTAGAAATAGAACATCTTCCTCACTCCCAAGTTTCACTGTCCCATCAAACACTCCCAGGGCAAATACAGCACGGGTTAGATACAGAGTAAAGCTCCCTCTACACTGTCCCATCAAACACTCCCAGGGCAGGTACAGCACGGGTTAGATACAGAGTAAAGCTCGCTCTACACTGTCCCATCAAACACTCCCAGGTCAAATACAGCACGGGTTAGATACAGAGTAAAGCTCCCTCTACACTGCCCCATCAAACACTCCCAGGGCAGGTACAGCACGGGTTAGATACAGAGTAAAGCTCCCTCAACACTGTCCCATCAAACACTCGCAGGGCAGGTACAGCACGGGTTAGATACAGAGTAAAGCTCCCTCTACACTGTCCCATCAAACACTGAGAGGTCGTACAACACCAGGTTATAGTCCAACAGTTTTATTTGAAATCACAAGCTTTCGGAGCTATCGATTGCTCCTTCCTCAGGTGAAGTAAATTAGATACAGAATCGCCAAAGCATATATAGATAGAGAACAAAGCATGTGTACCTTACAATTGCAGACCACTAAATTAAATCATCCTGACTATCTGCCGAGGTGTGATAAAGTTAATCAAGTCAGCCAGGAAGGTACCACATCAAAGACATAGCAAGATACAACTGAGACAATGAGGTGTAGTCGCAGGGGTTCTAACGTGTCAAAAGCTGCCGTCTGTATGTAAAACGAAAAGCTTTAAAATTTTTACTTTTTTACTGGGAAAATTTTAACTTTTTTACTGGGAATCACATCTGTGAACAAGCCAACAACGACTCGAGTCCGGATCACGTCATGTATCGTGACATAAACCCAAGATCCCGGTTGAGACCGTCTTCATGAGTGCGGAACTTGGCTATCAGTTTCTGCTCGATGATTTTGCGTTGTCGTGTGTTTCTAAGGTTGCCTTGGAGAACGCTTACCCGCAGATCCGAGGCTGAATGTCCTTGACTGCTGAAGTGTTCCCCGACTGGGAGGTAACAATCCTGCCTGGCGATTGTTGCGCGGTGCTCGTTCATACGTTGTCTCAGTGTCTGCATGGTCTCGCCGATGTACCATGCCGCGGTGCATTCTTTCCTGCAACGTATGAGGTAGACAACGTTGGCCGAGTCACATGAGTATGTACCATGTACCTGGTGGGTAGTGTCCTCACGTGTGATGGTGGTATCTGTGTTGATGATCTGGCATGTCTTGCAGAGTTTGCCATGGCAGGGTTGTGTGGTGTCGTGGTCGCTGTTATCCTGAAAGCTGGGTAATTTGCTGCGAACGATGGTACTTCTGAGGTTAGGCGGCTGTTTGAAGGCAAGTAGTGGAGGCGTGGGGATGGCCTTAGCGAGGTGTTTGTCGTCATCGATGACATGTTGAAGGCTGCGAAGAACATGGCGTAGTTTCTCTGCTCCGGGGAAGTACTGGACGACGTAGGGTACTCTGTTGGTTGTGTCCCGTGTTTGCCTTCTGAGGAGGTCTATGTGATTTTTCGCTGTGGCCCGTCGGAACTGTCGATCGATGAGTCGAGCGTCATATCCCGTTCTTACGAGGGCATTTTTCAGCGTCCATAGGTGTCCATCGCGTTCCTCCTCGTCTGAGCAGATCCTGTGTATTCGCAGGGCTTGTCCATAGGGGATGGCTTCTTTAACATGGTTAGGGTGGAAACTGGAGAAGTGGAGCATCGTGAGGTTGTCCGTGGGCTTGCGGTAGAGTGAAGTGCTGAGGTGTCCATCTTTGATGGAGATTCGTGTGTCCAGGAATGAGACCGATTCTGAGGAGTAGTCCATGGTGAGTTTGATGGTGGGATGGAACTTGTTTATGTTATCGTGTAGTCTTTTCAGTGATCCTTCGCCATGGGTCCAAAGGAAGAAAATGTCGTCGATGTATCTGGTGTACAGCGTTGGCTGGAGGTCCTGTGCAGCGAAGAAGTCTTGCTCGAACTTGTGCATGAAGATGTTGGCGTATTGGGGTGCGAATTTGGTCCCCATGGCTGTTCCGTGTGTTTGGGTAAAAAAATGGTTGTCGAAGGTGAAGACATTGTGGTCAAGGATGAAGCGGATGAGTTGTAGGATGGCGTCTGGAGATTGGCTGTTGTTGATGTTGAGTACTGAGGCTGTTGCAGCGATGCCGTCATCGTGGGGGATACTGGTGTAGAGTGCCGATACGTCCATCGTGGCAAGGAGTGTTCCTGGTTCAACTGGTCCGTGGGTGCTGAGTTTCTGTAAGAAGTCTGTAGTGTCGCGACAGAAGCTGGGGGTTCCCTGTACGATGGGTTTCAGAATGCCCTCGACGTATCCAGAGAGGTTCTCACACAGGGTTCCATTGCCTGATACGATAGGACGTCCGGGTGTGTTGGCTTTGTGTATCTTTGGGAGGCAGTAGAAGTCTCCCACGCGGGGAGTACGTGGGATGAGAGCGCGTAGGATGTTTTGAAGGTCTGGATCGAAGGTCTTGATCAGTCTATTGAGTTGGCGGGTGTGTTCTTTGGTCGGATCTGCGGGTAGCTGTCTGTAGTGTTCCTGGTTGTCCAGTTGTCGGTATGCTTCTTTACAATAGTCCGTTCTGTTCTGTATGACGATGGCTCCTCCTTTGTCCGCTGGTTTGATGACAATGTTGCGGTTGGTCTTGAGAGCGTGGATGGCGTTGCGTTGTGCTCGGGTGACATTCTGGACTGTCTTGTGAGTGCGGCTGATGAATCTGGCGTTGATGCATCTCCTGACAGCTTGAGCATACATGTCAAGCTTGGGGCAGCGACCCTCCGGAGGGGTCCAGTTTGACTCTTTTTTCTTCGGTTGCTGCACTGCGAGTCCCTCTGTCTGCTGTTCTGGATCATTGATTGTCTCATTGGGTTTGTTGCTGACATCTTGGGATTTGTGGAAGTATTCCCGGAGCCTCATTCTCCTGATGAATTCCTCCGTGTCTGCCGCGAGACCGATGGGGTCCATTTTGGTGGTTGGGCAGAACTTGAGCCCTAGGGCGAGAACTTCGATTTCGTCTGGTTGAAGGGTATGGTCGGACAAGTTGACGATGGACTTCCCTGTGGTTGCAGCCGTGGTACCGGGGGAGGCTTGGTTGCTGCTGGTGGTGATGCCGAGTTTCTCAAGCTTCCTGTTCTTGATGCGCATGTAGGCAGCGTAGTTCCGTTGCCTCGTCTGTTTGGTGGTGTCTCGTAACTGGTCTGCTGTGTCCTGAGCACAGGCTGAGAGCATGGACTCTATCTTGGTAAAAGTAAAAATTTTCCCAGTAAAAAAGTAAAAATTTTAAAGCTTTTCGTTTTACATACAGACGGCAGCTTTTGACACGTTAGAACCCCTGCGACTACACCTCATTGTCTCAGTTGTATCTTGCTATGTCTTTGATGTGGTACCTTCCTGGCTGACTTGATTAACTTTATCACACCTCGGCAGATAGTCAGGATGATTTAATTTAGTGGTCTGCAATTGTAAGGTACACATGCTTTGTTCTCTATCTATATATGCTTTGGCGATTCTGTATCTAATTTACTTCACCTGAGGAAGGAGCAATCGATAGCTCCGAAAGCTTGTGATTTCAAATAAAACTGTTGGACTATAACCTGGTGTTGTGCGACCTCTCAATTTTGTCCACCCCAGTCCAACACCGGCATCTCCGCATCATGACCACTATCGACACCACAAACTGCCGGCTCAAAGTGGAGAGAATCGCCAAGAAGATCGCGCATATCGACACCGACATCAAGTATCTACAGAGATGCAAGAAAGCAGACAAGATCCCGAAAGGACTACAGATCACGAACCCACTCAAGTCGACATACAACACAGACTACGCTGAGAGACTCTGCCGTCGTACCTCTCGCACACTCCTCAACCATTTCGTACACCAGCTCTACAACAAACGCCACAACCTCGAAACCAAGATAGAGTCCATGCTCTCAGCCTGTGCTCAGGACACAGCAGACCAGTTACGAGACACCACCAAACAGACGAGGCAACGGAACTACGCTGCCTACATGCGCATCAAGAACAGGAAGCTTGAGAAACTCGGCATCACCACCAGCAGCAACCAAGCCTCCCCCGGTACCACGGCTGCAACCACAGGGAAGTCCATCGTCAACTTGTCCGACCATACCCTTCAACCAGACGAAATCGAAGTTCTCGCCCTAGGGCTCAAGTTCTGCCCAACCACCAAAATGGACCCCATCGGTCTCGCGGCAGACACGGAGGAATTCATCAGGAGAATGAGGCTCGGGAATACTTCCACAAATCCCAAGATGTCAGCAACAAACCCAATGAGACAATCAATGATCCAGAACAGCAGACAGAGGGACTCGCAGTGCAGCAACCGAAGAAAAAAGAGTCAAACTGGACCCCTCCGGAGGGTCGCTGCCCCAAGCTTGACATGTATGCTCAAGCTGTCAGGAGATGCATCAACGCCAGATTCATCAGCCGCACTCACAAGACAGTCCAGAATGTCACCCGAGCACAACGCAACGCCATCCACGCTCTCAAGACCAACCGCAACATTGTCATCAAACCAGCGGACAAAGGAGGAGCCATCGTCATACAGAACAGAACGGACTATTGTAAAGAAGCATACCGACAACTGGACAACCAGGAACACTACAGACAGCTACCCGCAGATCCGACCAAAGAACACACCCGCCAACTCAATAGACTGATCAAGACCTTCGATCCAGACCTTCAAAACATCCTATGCGCTCTCATCCCACGTACTCCCCGCGTGGGAGACTTCTACTGCCTCCCAAAGATACACAAAGCCAACACACCCGGACGTCCTATCGTATCAGGCAATGGAACCCTGTGTGAGAACCTCTCTGGATACGTCGAGGGCATTCTGAAACCCATCGTACAGGGAACCCCCAGCTTCTGTCGCGACACTACAGACTTCTTACAGAAACTCAGCACCCACGGACCAGTTGAACCAGGAACACTCCTTGCCACGATGGACGTATCGGCACTCTACACCAGTATCCCCCACGATGACGGCATCGCTGCAACAGCCTCAGTACTCAACATCAACAACAGCCAATCTCCAGACGCCATCCTACAACTCATCCGCTTCATCCTTGACCACAATGTCTTCACCTTCGACAACCATTTTTTTACCCAAACACACGGAACAGCCATGGGGACCAAATTCGCACCCCAATACGCCAACATCTTCATGCACAAGTTCGAGCAAGACTTCTTCGCTGCACCGGACCTCCAGCCAACGCTGTACACCAGATACATTGACGACATTTTCTTCCTTTGGACCCATGGCGAAGGATCACTGAAAAGACTACACGATAACATAAACAAGTTCCATCCCACCATCAAACTCACCATGGACTACTCCTCAGAATCGATCTCATTCCTGGACACACGAATCTCCATCAAAGATGGACACCTCAGCACTTCACTCTACCGCAAGCCCACGGACAACCTCACGATGCTCCACTTCTCCAGCTTCCACCCTAACCATGTTAAAGAAGCCATCCCCTATGGACAAGCCCTGCGAATACACAGGATCTGCTCAGACGAGGAGGAACGCGATGGACACCTACGGACGCTGAAAAACGCCCTCGTAAGAACGGGATATGACGCTCGACTCATCGATCGACAGTTCCGACGGGCCACAGCGAAAAATCGCATAGACCTCCTCAGAAGGCAAACACGGGACACAACCAACAGAGTACCCTACGTCGTCCAGTACTTCCCCGGAGCGGAGAAACTACGCCATGTTCTTCGCAGCCTTCAACATGTCATTGATGACGACAAACACCTCGCTAAGGCCATCCCCATGCCTCCACTACTTGCCTTCAAACAGCCGCCTAACCTCAGAAGTACCATCGTTCGCAGCAAATTACCCAGCTTTCAGGATAACAGCGACCACGACACCACACAACCCTGCCATGGCAAACTCTGCAAGACATGCCAGATCATCAACACAGATACCACCATCACACGTGAGGACACTACCCACCAGGTACATGATACATACTCATGTGACTCGGCCAACGTTGTCTACCTCATACGTTGCAGGAAAGAATGCACCGCGGCATGGTACATCGGCGAGACCATGCAGACACTGAGACAACGTATGAACGAGCACCGCGCAACAATCGCCAGGCAGGATTGTTACCTCCCAGTCGGGGAACACTTCAGCAGTCAAGGACATTCAGCCTCGGATCTGCGGGTAAGCGTTCTCCAAGGCAACCTTAGAAACACACGACAACGCAAAATCATCGAGCAGAAACTGATAGCCAAGTTCCGCACTCATGAAGACGGTCTCAACCGGGATCTTGGGTTTATGTCACGATACATGACGTGATCCGATTTGAGTCGTCGTTGGCTTGTTCACAGATGTGATTCCCAGTAAAAAAGTAAAAATTTTCCCAGTAAAAAAGTAAAAATTTTAAAGCTTTTCGTTTTACATACAGACGGCAGCTTTTGACACGTTAGAACCCCTGCGACTACACCTCATTGTCTCAGTTGTATCTTGCTATGTCTTTGATGTGGTACCTTCCTGGCTGACTTGATTAACTTTATCACACCTCGGCAGATAGTCAGGATGATTTAATTTAGTGGTCTGCAATTGTAAGGTACACATGCTTTGTTCTCTATCTATATATGCTTTGGCGATTCTGTATCTAATTTACTTCACCTGAGGAAGGAGCAATCGATAGCTCCGAAAGCTTGTGATTTCAAATAAAACTGTTGGACTATAACCTGGTGTTGTGCGACCTCTCAATTTTGTCCACCCCAGTCCAACACCGGCATCTCCGCATCATGACCATCAAACACTCCCAGGGCAGGTACATCGTGGGTTAGATACAGAGTAAAGCTCCCTCTACACTGTCCCATCAAACACTCCCAGTGCAGGTACAGCACGGGTTAGATACAGAGTAAAGCTCGCTCTACACTGTCCCATCAAACACTCCCAGGGCAGGTACAGCACAGGTTAGATACAGAGTAAAGCTCCCTCTACACTGTCCCATCAAACACTCCCAGTGCAGGTACAGCACGGGTTAGATACAGAGTAAAGCTCCCTCTACACTGTCCCATTAAACACTCCCAGGGCAGGTACAGCACGGGTTAGATACAGAGTAAAGCTCCCTCTACACTGTCCCATCAAACACTCCCAGGGCAGGTATAGCTGTAGGCTTCGCAAAATCCCCCAGAAACTTGAACAGAACCCTAAAGGGGGTGATTTTTGGATTTTTATACGAATTTGAGATGATGGGACCTAAATGAAGTGATTTGAGATCAAAACCTCAGTTTTGGACATTTTTATGGATCAGGGAAGAAAAACCCTGAGGAAAATGACTTTGGAAAAATACTATGGGGTAGAAATTAGGTCGCGCCCCATTTGGGGCGCAAATATCGTCTGGACGCAAATATTAGCGCCTGGCGCTAATTATCGGCACTGACAGGAAACTTCACTTTTACCGCCCCGGGAGGTGAGTGGAGCGCTAAAGCAGGCGCTGCACACCTCTCTTAAGGCGCAAAGGCCGAGCAGTGAGGTGCTAACTCGGAGCGCTGGCGAAGCTCATGTAATGTCAGTCAGCAATGGAACACACACACAATGGCACGGGCCAGTTCTTAAAGGGGATGGTTAATCTTGCTTTCCATCCACATCCTGTTCATTGCTGCCTTGAATCTCGGCCTGGAGAGACTTGCACATCAAATGTGCTGGAAAAAACAATGGAGCGTACCAGGCAAAGAGCTCAGAGTGCAGCTCCCCCAATCTCTGCTAAATCGATACAAGGAATGGCAAATCAAAATGAACCTGCAAAGTGCTGCTCAGTACCCAAAACTCCTTCACACAACGTTGAATCTCTCCAGAAGTCTCTCCCTCTCTCTCTCAGAATGCGTAGTTCAAAAATGCCACCAACAATAAAAGACAGGAAGAGGCCCCCTTTAAATAGCGCCCCCCCCAGCCCCACAGCGATTGATAGCGTTCCAGTCTTCTGGTCGTCGGAAGCGCCAGGCGGTAAGGCAGGGGGCGCCACTCAATTTCCGCTACGGGGCGCCACAAGGGCGTTGCACCATGGAATGACGTCACAATCTGCGTGCGCAGGTGGTCGCAGCGGTAAGTTTTAGCGCCGCCGCACAATCTCAAGTTAAGTTCTCGAGCGGCGCAAACATCGCTGCGCCCGGGCGTTAGCGGCTTTGCGCCCCATTAGCGCCCTCTTAAGGCGCTAACGGGAGGCGCAACCAAGTGAATTTTTACCCCTATACCTTTAAAAGGGCCATTGGGAAAACCTGCAGTCACAGAAACTCCACAGGCTGCAGGAAAGGGTGTGGTGAGGCAGTGGACAGCTTTTGGATATTGGGACCGAGCCAAGCTGTCTGGGAGATGTTTGCACTGCAATCCAACCAAGGAGGAAGAGCCTCACACAAAACCTCACATACACATCCAAAAATGAATAATCCAAGACCCCTTTTGAAATCCCCAGGCCCAAACAGGATGCTAGAAGCCTGAAAACAATAAAACATCCAGTACACCCATCACCCCATCAAAAACCAATCAGCCAAGTATCTACAGGGACAGATTAACAAGCCCGCCAAGAACCTAAGACAAAGGGGCGAGATTTGGCGCGTAGATAAAGGCCCTGCCTAAATGGGGGACATCGGAAGCCATCAGGACAATTTAACACCAAGTTAAATACATCAAACTTAACGAGCCCGCCAAAACCTAAGACAATGGAATGAACAGGCCTCAACTGAAACCTAAATCACTTCAACACGAAACCGATTTAGTAAAGCGGTTTTGGCGCGAAAAATACAATGGGCCTGAACAGTATAATTGAGGGCCTATTCCCCCAGCACACACAGTAAGTTACAGCAAGACACAGCAAGTTACTCACTGCTACAGGAGCCACACGACACGAGCAGGAGGAGGAGAGAAGAAGCAAGGCCACGATGCAGGCAGACCCGAGGCCAGATCGGAGGCAGGGACAGACAAGGCCAGGCAAGGGCTAGAGCTGAGACCACTGGGAGCGAGTCGGCATCGCTCAGTACACAGTCCAGCACTAACAGCCACTAGCCAAGGTCACTGGAGGCTGGGAGCGAGTTGGCATCGCTCAACCCACGGTCCAGCCCCAGGAGGTACCGCCCCGACAGGCCTCCAACGCAACAAATTGACCACCAGAGCCACCAAGGGCTCCACGAGGTAGACCACCACTCAAAAGTACCGCGGGGACCAAGGCCCCGCGCAATGACCAACCACCAGGCAACCATGACCTAAACCAGCCAACCAGGGGAAACCCGAAGAAACGCCAACCCTACAACTACTCCTGGCTTACCCCTGGGTAAGACTTGCATGCAAAGACTCTAAACCTACAGCTAGAAGCAAAGAAATTGGGTACTTACCTGATAAATCCACAACCGCGCCTTACCGCATCTGTGACTCCACCCGACTGAGGAGCCTTCGCAGATTCCACAGGCCAGTACCACGTGGGGACAGCAGGCCCCAAAGGAAACAAAGAGAGTACCCCAAAAACGCAATCAACTTACCTGGCTGGATTTCGAACTGTCAAAACCCCTGTTTGGTGAGCATTATCCCTGATCTCCTGAAATCAAAACTTAGCTAGACAGTGGGATTGGGAGGGATAAGGTTTTTTTTTGTATATTGTCTTTCTCCCCCGCCTGTACCGTGTGTTACCCAACCTGTTTAAGTGTTAAGTGTGTTTTAAGTTTGTTACCTTTTTCTTTTTAATAAAGTCAAAATTCTTTCATCAAAACCTGTTGTCTACATAGAAACATAGAAACATAGAATCTAGGAGCAGGAGTAGGCCATTCGGCCCGTCGAGCCTGCTCCACCATTCAATACGATCATGGCTGATCATCCAAATCCAGTACCCTGTCCCTGCTTTAATCCCCACAGTACACATATCCCACCCTACCCACGTATCCCCACATATTTAATTCCCCCTAACATATCCCATCCTATCGCCATAACCCCACATATTTAATACCCCCCTAACACTAAGGGTCAATTTATCATAGCCAAATCAACCTAACCCGCACATTTTTGGACTGTGGGAGGAAACCGGAGCACCCGGAGGAAACCCACGCATCTATGTTCACAACCCCTAAATAAGTCCAAGGTCTAGAACCAGGGGCGTGGGAGCGATTCAAACCGCTCACTGAGTCAGAGGTGAGGCTGACCCTACCACACCACCCCCTACACAGCGCAGGTTAGATACAGCGTAAAGCTCCCTCTACACTGTCCCATCAAACACTCCCAGCGCAGGTACAGCGCGGGTTAGATACAGAGTAAAGCTCCCTCTACACTGTCCCATCAAACACTCCCAGGGCAGGTACAGTGCGGGTTAGATACAGTGTAAAGCTCCCTCTACACTGTCCCATCAAACACTCCCAGTGCAGGTACATCGCGGATTAGATACAGAGTAAAGCTCCCTCTACACTGTCCCATCAAACACTCCCAGGGCAGGTACAGCAGAGATCTCAGAGGTGAAAGGTGAATTTTTAACCTCTGCACCAACCAGTCCTTCATAAGAACATAAGAAATAGAAGCAGGAGTCGGCCATTCGGCCCATCGAGCCTGCTCCGCCATTCAATAAAATCATGGCTGATATTCTACCTCATCTGCACTTTCCTTCACTATCCCCATATCCCTTGATTCCATTAATATCCACAAATCTATCGATCTGTGTCTTGATTATACTCAATGACTGAGCCTCCACAGCCCTCTGGGGTAGAGAATTCCAAAGATTCACCACCCTCTGAGTGAAGAAATTTCTCCTCATCTCAGTTCTAAATGGCCGACCTCTTATTCTGAGAATGTGACCCCTGGTTCTAGACCCCCCAGCCAGGGGAAACATCCTCCCTGCATCTACCCTGTCAAGCCCTGTAAGAATTTTGTATGTTTCAATGAGATCACCCCTCATTCTTCTAAACGCCAGAGAATATAGGCCTAGTCTACTCAATCTCTCCTCATAGGACAATCCCCACATCCCAGGAATCAGTCTGGTGAACCTTCGTTGCGCTCACTCTTTGGCAAGTATATCCTTCCCTAGGTAAGGAGACCAAAACTGTACACAGTACTGCAGGTGTGGTCTCAACAGGGCCCTATATAATTGCAGTAAGTCGTCTTTACTCTTATATGCAAATCCTCTTCTAATAAAGGCCAACATACCATTTGCTTACCTAATTGTTTGCTGTACCTGCATGTTAACTTTCAGTGATTCGTGTACAAGGACACCCAGGTCTCTCTGAACACCAACATTTCCCAATCTCTCACCATTTAAAAAATATTCTGCTTTTCTATTTTTCCTACCAAAGTGGATAACTTCACATTTCTCCACATTATATTCCATTTGCCATGTTCTTGCTCATTCACTTAGCCTGTCTATATCCCCTTGAAGCCTCTTTGCATCCTCCTCACAACTTACATTCCCACGTAGCTTTGTATCATCAGCAAACTTGGATATATTACATTTGGTCCCCTCATCCAAATCATTGATGTAGATTGTGAATAGCTGAGGCCCAAGCACTGATCCTTGCGGTACCCCACTAGTTACAGCCTGCCAACCCGAAAATTACCCATTTATTCCTACTCTCTGTTTTCTGTCCGTTAACCAATCCTCAAACCATGCAAGTATATTACCCCCAATCCCATGAGCCCTAATTTTGTTTAATAACCTCTTGTGTGGCACCTTATTGAATGCCTTCTGAAAATCCAAATACACCACATCCACTGGTTCCCCCTTATCTAGTCTGCTAGTTACAATGGGGCTTTTCTCTTTCACGCACAGATTCTGCTGCAGTTAGTGACAATGTACCGCCTATGCCTTTGATGATCTCCATTGTGCATGGACTCAGGACCATATAACACTGTTACACACGAACACTAAACCCAGGACATGTAACTCAAAGGAACAACAACAACTTAACAACAAAAATGTACATTTATATAACATATTTAACGTAGCAAAATGGGCCAAGACAGTGAACAAGAGCGATATCCATAAAAACATAGAAGCATAGAAGATAGGAGCAGGAGTAGGCCATTCGGCCCCTCGAGCCTGCTCCGCCATTTAATGAGATCATGGCTGATCATCCAAATTCAGTACCCTGTCCCTGCCTTCTCTCCATATCCCTTGATCCCTTTATCCTTAAGAAATATATCTATCTCCTTCTTGAATATATTTAATGAATTGGCCTCAACTGCCTTCTGTAGTAGAGAATTCCACAGGTTCACCACTCTCTGGGTGAAGAAATTCCTCCTCATCTCAGTCCTAAATGGCTTACCCCTTAGACTGTGACCTCTGGTTCTGGACTCCCCCGCCAACGGGAACATCCTTCCTGCATCTAGTCTGTCTAGTCCTGTTAGAATTTTATAAGTTTCAATGAGATCCCCTCTCATTCTTCGAAACTCTAGCGAATATAAGCCTAATCGACCCAATCTCTCTTCATACGTCATTCCTGCCATCCCAGGTATAAGTCTGGTAAATCTTCGCTGCACTCCCTCCATGGCAAGAACATCCTTCCTCAGATAAGGCGACCAAAACTGCACACAATACTCAAGGTGTGGTCTCACCAAGGCCTTGTACAACTGCAGCAAGACATCCTTGCTCCTGTACTCGAATCCTCTCGCTATGAAGGCCAACATACCATTTGCCTTCTTAACCGCCTGCTGCACCTGCATGCTTACCTTCAGCAACTGGTGCACAAGGACTCCCAGATCTCGTTGCACTTCCCCTTTTCCCAATCTATTGCCGTTCAGATAATAATCTGTCTTCCTGTTTTTGCCACCAAAGTGGATAACCTCGCATTTATCCACATTATACTGCATCTGCCATGCATCTGCCCAATCACCCAACCTGTCCAAATCATACTGGAGTTTCTCTGCATCCTCCTCACAGCACACACGCCCACCCAGCTTTGTGTCGTCTGCAAACTTAGAGATATTACATCTAGTTCCCTCATCTAGATCATTAATATATATTGGCCCGAAAATTAGACCTAATACGCGAGAGTACGCACTGTGTACTCTCGCGTTTTAGGTCTCCAATTGCCGGTTTCCAGCATGCACTGCGCATGCGCGGGAAACCGGCACTTCGTGAATTCAAAAGGGGGCGGTTCCTAAGTGAACCGCGTGCGCGCTACAAGCTGCGCGCACGCAGTGCACTTAGTGCTTTGAACGCGCAGGTAAGCATGGAAGATTTTACACATAAAGAAAGGAGGCGTAAGACCCTCTTTTAACAAGGTAAGTAGTTAATTAAGTATTATTTTAAATTTTTTTCAACAGGTTTATCTTTTTTAGAGACTTTAAAGAAAGGTAAGTTTATTTTTATAACT
This sequence comes from Squalus acanthias, assembly GCA_030390025.1. Taxonomy (NCBI): domain Eukaryota; kingdom Metazoa; phylum Chordata; class Chondrichthyes; order Squaliformes; family Squalidae; genus Squalus; species Squalus acanthias. Next base: position 1,494,223 of record JASTWF010000044.1, read on the forward strand.
TTTAAAAAGATTTTAAATTTTTTCAAAAATTTAATTTTTTGTTTAAAGTGGTTAATTTATTTAACTATACTTATTTTATTAATGTGATGGCTTTTTTTAAAATTTAATTGAGGTTTATCTGTTCTTTTGGGGGGGTATAGTATTCATAGCTTTGACAGCCCTTGCTGTCAAAACTATGAATGAAAGATGGTGTGCTGCCATTGGCTCTAACTGAATCACGTAATCCCAGAGCTCGCACGAACTAATTGCGCCTCTGGGTCATGCAAGCACTGCACAGCTGCAGCCTTGAAACTAAAGTTCGTGTGGGCCCGGAGGAAAAAGGTAGGCGCGGAGTGAGATATCGCGGGGAAGCCTTACCCCCGCGTGAACACTCAGTGTTTAATTTCTGGGCCATTGTGAATAGCTGGGGTCCTAGCACCGATCCCTGTGGTATCCCACTAGTTACTGCCTACCACTCGGAAAAAGACCCATTTATTCCAACTCTTTGCTTCTTGTCTGCCAACCAGTTCTCTATCCAAATCAGTACCTCACTCCCAATCCTATGTGCTTTAACTTTGTACGCTAATCTCTTATGCGGGACCTTATCGAAAGCCTTCTGAAAGTCCAAATACACCATATCCATTGTTTCTCCCTTATCTATTCTACCAGTTACATCCTCAAAAAATTCCAGTAGATTTGTCAGGCATGATTTCCCTTTTGTAAATCCATGTTGACTTTGTCCGATCCTGTCACTGTTTTCCAAGTGCTCTGCTATTACATCTTTTATAATGGACTCTAGCATTTTGCCCACTACCGATGTCAGGCTTACTGGTCTATAATTCTCCGTTTTCTCTCTACCACCTTTTTTAAATAGTGGGGTTACATTAGCTACCCTCCAATCCATGGGAACTGTTCCAGAGTCAATAGAATTTTGAAAGATGACCAGCAATGCATCAACTATTTCTAGGGCCACTTCCTTAAGTACCCTAGGATGTAGATTATCAGGCCCTGGGGATTTATCGGCCTTCAATCCCGTCAATTTCCCTAACACCATTTCCCTACAAATACTGATATCATTCAATTCCTCCCTCTCATTAAACCCTATGTTCCCCGACATCTCTGGGAGTTTATTTGTGTCCTCCTTTGTGGAGACAGAACCAAAGTATGTATTTAATTGGTCTGCCATTTCTTTGTTCCCCATTATAAATTCCCCTGATTCTGACTGCAAGTGACCTACGCTTGACTTCACCAATCTTTTTCTCTTCGCATATCTATAGAAGCTTTTACAGTCAGTTTTTATGTTCCCTGCAAGCTTACTCTCATATTCTATTTTTCCCCTCTTAATTAATCCCTTTGTCCTCCTTTGCTGAACCCTAAACTGCTCCCAATCCTCAGGTTTGCTGCTTTTTCTGGCCAATTTATATGTCCTCTCCTTGGATCTTATGCTATCCCTAATTTCCCTTGTTAGCCACGGTTGAGTCACCTTTTTTGTTTTATTTTGATACCGAGCCACAGAAGGAGATATCAGGTCAGGTGACCACAAGCTTGGTCACAGAGGAAGCTTTTAAGGAGCTTCTTAAAGGATGAGAGAGGCGGAGAGATTGAGGGAGGGAATTCCAGAACTTCGGGTCTAGGCAGCTGAAGGCAATGGTGGAGTGATTAAAATCAGGGATATGCAAGAGGTGAGAATTGGAGGAGCGCAGATATCTCGAAGGCTTGTAGGGCTGGAGGAGGTTACAGATCGAGATAGGGAGGGCGAGGCCATGGAGGGACTTGAAAGCAAGGATGAGGATTTTAGATGAGCACAAGTTTATGGAGGGTGGAAGATGGGAGGGCGGCCAAGAGAGCATTGGAATAGCCAAGTATCGCGGTAACAAAGGCATGGATGAGGGTCTCAGCAGCAGATGAGCTGAGGTAGGGGCCGAGTCGGGCGATGTTACGGAGGTGGCAATAGGTGGTCTTAGTGATGGCGCGGATATGTGGTCGGAAGCTCATCTCGGGGTCAAACACAACACCAAGGTTGTGAACGATCTGGCTCAGTTTCAGACAGTTGCCAGGGAGAAGGGTGGAAACGATGGCCAGGGAACAGAGTTTGGGGCAGGGACCGAAGACAATGACATAAATAAACCAATCAGATGTGACGTGAAGTGAAGAAAGCAGGTGAGTGGCTGTAACAATCACAGACCCACGTGCACACACAGATACGCTGATGCAGATACGCACACACTCATAGATATGCACTCAAAAACACACATCCACATACACAACACATGCACACACACACAGACATTCTCACATGCGCATGCATATGTAAACATTTACACGCATAATCCATGTGCGTGTGCATGGGCATGCACACTGATACACACACACACCCTCAAGCATGCAAACTTCAGGCTGTGTTCCTCACTGAGGATCATGGCTTTGAGATCAGAGTAAGGTGTTCCATTTCCCTAACATAAAATCTATTGTGCTAGAAATTCGGTGCATTTGCGCCTCTTGTTAGCGCAGCCCAAGGTTTAATATTTCAGTCCCAGTACAAAGTGACGGCCTGGGTTGCAGTGTTTGACATCATCTTCCTGGTGGACTGACCTGCTCTGCCACTAAATAATTATTCATAGCACAGGATCAGGATGGGTGGCGCCATGGCTGCCTTTGATTGGACCTCGGACGAGGAGCACAGTCACCATCAGCAGCAGCAGCAGCCCGCTGTGGAAAGACCTGCAGGTGGTCAGCACAGTGGGCAGCAGCACAGAGAGGGAACCAGCAGAGAGAGGAGCAGCACAGAGAGGAGCAACACAGAGAGAGGAGCAGTACAGAGAGGAGCAACACAGAGAGAGGAGCAACACAGAGAGAGGAGCAACACAGAGAGGAGCAACACAGAGAGAGGAGCAACACAGAGAGAGGAGCAACACAGAGAGGAGCAACACAGAGAGAGGAGCAACACAGAGAGGAGCAACACAGAGAGGAGCAACACAGAGAGAGGAGCAACACAGAGAGGAGCAACACAGAGAGAGGAGCAACACAGAGAGGAGCAACACAGAGAGGAGCAACACAGAGAGAGGAGCAACACAGAGAGAGGAGCAACACAGAGAGAGGAGCAACACAGAGAGAGGAGCAACACAGAGAGGAGCAACACAGAGAGAGGAGCAACACAGAGAGAGGAGCAACACAGAGAGAGGAGCAACACAGAGAGAGGAGCAACACAGAGAGAGGAGCAACACAGAGAGAGGGAGCAACAGAGAGAGGAGCAACACAGAGAGAGAGCAACACAGAGAGAGGAGCAACACAGAGAGGAGCAACACAGAGAGGAGCAACACAGAGAGGAGCAACACAGAGAGAGGAGCAACACAGAGAGAGGAGCAACACAGAGAGAGGAGCAACACAGAGAGAGGAGCAACACAGAGAGGAGCAACACAGAGAGAGGAGCAACACAGAGAGGAGCAACACAGAGAGAGGAGCAACACAGAGAGGAGCAACACAGAGAGAGGAGCAACACAGAGAGGAGCAACACAGAGAGAGGAGCAACACAGAGAGGAGCAACACAGAGAGAGGAGCAACACAGAGAGGAGCAACACAGAGAGGAGCAACACAGAGAGAGGAGCAACACAGAGAGAGGAGCAACACAGAGAGAGGAGCAACACAGAGAGGAGCAACACAGAGAGAGGAGCAACACAGAGAGGAGCAACACAGAGAGAGGAGCAACACAGAGAGAGGAGCAACACAGAGAGAGGAGCAACACAGAGAGGAGCAACAGAGAGAGGAGCAACACAGAGAGAGGAGCAACACAGAGAGAGGAGCAACACAGAAAGAGGAGCAACACAGAGAGAGGAGCAACACAGAGAGGAGCAACACAGAGAGAGGAGCAACACAGAGAGGAGCAACACAGAGAGAGGAGCAACACAGAGAGAGGAGCAACACAGAGAGAGGAGCAACACAGAGAGGAGCAACAGAGAGAGGAGCAACACAGAGAGGAGCAACACAGAGAGAGGAGCAACACAGAGAGGAGCAACACAGAGAGAGGAGCAACACAGAGAGAGGAGCAACACAGAAAGAGGAGCAACACAGAGAGAGGAGCAACACAGAGAGGAGCAACACAGAGAGAGGAGCAACACAGAGAGAGGAGCAACACAGAGAGGAGCAACACAGAGAGAGGAGCAACACAGAGAGGAGCAACAGAGAGAGGAGCAACACAGAGAGAGGAGCAACACAGAGAGAGGAGCAACACAGAGAGAGGAGCAACACAGAGAGAGGAGCAACACAGAGAGAGGAGCAACACAGAGAGGAGCAACACAGAGAGAGGAGCAACACAGAGAGGAGCAACACAGAGAGAGGAGCAACACAGAGAGGAGCAACACAGAGAGAGGAGCAACACAGAGAGGAGGAACAGAGGGACTGTTAGTGGTTCTTCGTTTTGCAGAAAAAACTTAAAAATCCGAGGTAAATTTCGAGCACACGTGGCTGAACTGTCGACGTTGTCAGGGTCCAGATGGCCGCGCTTAGGGGAATAATAGGGTGCTTGGATGAGTTCAATTGCGACCGAGAGACTTTCAGAGCATCTGTGGAGTGGCTAGAAATGTTTTTTCACCGCGAATAGTATCGTTGAAGTCCTCGATGATGTAAACCGTAACCGGGCGGTTTTAGAAAGGAAGCGGGCTATTTTTTTTACTGAAGCAGGCCCCGAGGTGTAGGAAACCCTGAAAAATGTGCTTGTTCCCGCCAAGCCGAAGTACACGCCACTAAAGGAGACAGCACTACAGTCCTGAACCCCTGGAAATTTCTGAAAGTTATTGTTTTGGAAGACGCGATCAATTAAATGACGAGTGTATCAGTGAGTATATTGTAGCTATCGGAAACTTTCAGGACCGAGCTTTGTGTGCCCGCTTTGTTTGTGGGTTGAAAAATGAACGTATGAGAAGTAAATTGTTGACAACTCCTAACTTGACTTTTGACTTCGCTTGTCAGACAGCTATGTCGATGGATATGGCCGACAGATACTTCTGAGAGTTTCGCGCCATTTCCAGTCATCAGACAACCGAGGTGAATCGGCTACAGTTAAAAGTAAAAGGCAGTTGGGCCCCAAGGTCTCAGCAACTGGCCGCTGTAGGATTTGGCCGGTGCCAACATCAGTGGGGGCATGTGCCTGCAGGATTTTTGGACTTTTAAAATGGAGACGCACATGGGCTGCGTTCCAAAATGGAGTTTGGACTTCTCCACTTTAAAAAAAAAGGACTGACTTTTGGTTTCTGTGAAGATAGCAGGTACTGTCTGTCTTTTGGGTTGCCATGGGACCAGTCTCAACGCAGATGTCATGAAAGGCAGGGGCCTTTTCATATTCGAACTTGTGTGATTTATGGAAAAACACCTTTTGTCCATGGAGCCGGGATGTCTGGATGGACAATGAGGTTTGCAGCCCAAAAGTAACCCCTCTGGACTCTTTCGATGAAGGAGCAGTCAAGAACTTAACAAACAGTTAGCACTTCGAGAACTGCTCATCTACAGTAATGGCCTACCATTGTTTTCATCAAGATGATCAATCCAGGACAGAGACATCACCAGGAAGACCAATTAGCATCTCTGCGACCATGGTAACCAGGAATCGCCCAGCCAGTTTTGTGTATTATACGGGGTATAAATATGCTGAACTTTGGGGATTCGGGCTTACTTTTTTTCTCTACCATCTGGAACAGGGTTTTCCACGTAGCTACGTGTCCGTCAACTCTCCAGGAACGCCCGAAGTGAGTGCCTCGCCATACCGCCTGAACGTAACTCTCTCGGCCTCATCGCATGCCTCTGTTAGGCACGGTTTTGTTTCTGGAGTCGAACGGAGCCGGGACCACATGAATCAATGACAAGGGCTGGTAATTATATCCAGCATACACCTCTAGAAATCCCCAGGACCGCCCACGTGTTTGGCTGCTGAGGAACTGCAAGCGTCCAAGACGCAGGCTAGCCCGTGTGTGTGTGTGAGGAGGCTTCCAAGTGTGGGTTCTGACCAAACCGGGAGAGGGGTTTAGTTGGAAGGGTTTTTCCATTACTAGGCTTGGATTCTGGGAAGGGGTTGGTTCGGCGTAACCCACAGGGTGGGTATTTTAGTCGAAGGTTATAAGCTCGTGTCCACGGTCACCTACTCGCGAGGAGTAGGGGTTGTCATTTTGTGAGTGTAATAAAGGAATCGATCTTTGACCAACCTGAACCGTTTCGTTTCATCTGAGTCAATTATAATCTATCCATAGTAACTCCTTGGGTCCGAACTTGGGGGTTGTGGGGCTTGTGGTTCACGGTATAATTCGGAAGACCAACCGGGTGGCATCCGGTCACGGCCGGGTTACACAGTAATCCCGCTGGGGACGCTGCGCATCGGGCATAGGAGAAGACCTATCTGGCCTTGGTCTCGCTCTCTGTGTGGGATTACCCACTAATCGACGGGCTGGGCAGGGACTATTGGCAAAAGCTCTTGCCGTCCAAGGGAAACAACCCAAACCGGGGAGTTTTTAATGCACGGGTCGACTCAAGGGAGAGTCGTAGAAACACGGGGCACGCAAAAACACCTTACACCACGGTAACAGTGCATTGAAGTCATGCTATCGCTGCCTGGGGCAACACATCGCTCTAAGCTGTCCATATATATCAACTGCAAGAAAACTGGGCATCTTACAACATAGAGAGGAGCAACACAGAGAGAGGAGCAACACACAGAGAGGAGCAACACAGAGAGAGGAGCAACACAGAGAGGAGCAACACTGAGAGAGGAGCAACACAGAGAGAGGAGCAACACAGAGAGAGGAGCAACACAGAGAGAGGAGCAACACAGAGAGGAGCAACACAGAGAGAGGAGCAACACAGAGAGAGGAGCAACACAGAGAGGAGCAACACAGAGAGGAGCAACACAGAGAGGAGCAACACAGAGAGAGGAGCAACACAGAGAGGAGCAACACAGAGAGAGGAGCAACACAGAGAGAGGAGCAACACAGAGAGAGGAGCAACACAGAGAGGAGCAACACAGAGAGGAGCAACACAGAGAGAGGAGCAACACAGAGAGGAGCAACACAGAGAGGAGCAACACAGAGAGGAGCAACACAGAGAGAGGAGCAACACAGAGAGGAGCAACACAGAGAGAGGAGCAACACAGAGAGGAGCAACACAGAGAGAGGAGCAACAGAGAGAGGAGCAACACAGAGAGGAGCAACACAGAGAGAGGAGCAACACAGAGAGGAGCAACACAGAGAGGAGCAACACAGAGAGAGGAGCAACACAGAGAGAGGAGCAACACAGAGAGGAGCAACACAGAGAGAGGAGCAACACAGAGAGAGGAGCAACACAGAGAGAGGAGCAACACAGAGAGGAGCAACGCAGAGAGGAGCAACACAAAGAGGAGCAACACAGAGAGAGGAGCAACACAGAGAGGGGAGCAACACAGAGAGAGGAGCAACACAGAGAGAGGAGCAACACAGAGAGGAGCAACACAGAGAGAGGAGCAACACAGAGAGGGGAGCAGGGAGGGGTGCAGCAGAGGGCACTTCCTGCGTAACAGGATGTACATGCAGAAGCTCAGCTTCCGTGACCTCTCAGAACGGCAGTACTTCAGGAGACTGAGCTTGTCAGTTCAGGTGGTGGCAGACATCTGTAGCCTCCTAGAAGAAGACCCGCTCCCTGCTGGACCTGGTGGCCACGTGTTGCCAATGGCTGTCAGAGTCTCCACTGCCCTCAACTTTTTTGCCTCCGGATCCTTCCAGTGCTCTGCCAGAGACATATCCAGGATCTCCCAGTCGGCTGCACATAAATGCATAAGACATGTGACTAATGGCTTGTTTACCAGGGCCGGCAGCTATGTCAACTTTACCTGCGATGATGCCAGTCAGAATGAGCGGGCGCTCGGGTTTGCGTCTCTGGCTAGCTTCCCACAGGTGCAGGGCGCCATCGACTGCACCCCCAGATCACCCAGGAGCATTTGTCAATCGCAAGGGCTTCCACTCCATCAATGTGCAGCTGGTGTGCAACCTCAGAAAGATCTTCATGCAGGTGTGCGCAGATTCCCGGGGAGTTGCCATGATGCTTTGTCCTGCGGCAGTCCAAGTTCCCTGACCACTTTGGCTTAAGGGGACTTAAGGGGTGGCTGCTAGGAGACAAGGGATTCCCACTTCAAATTTGGCTAATGACACCCAGCAGAAATGAAAGCTGACAGTGCTACAATGAATGCCATAAGACCACCAGATGTGTGATTAAACAAGCCAGCAGCATGCTGAAGATGCGCTTCAGGTGCCTGGACAGATGTGGAGGCTCCCTTCAGTATGCACCTGCCAGGATGTCCAGAATGATTGTGGTGGGCTGCACCATTTGGCATAGGGATAAGCAGATTAGAAGGTTAAATGCGTGGCTCAAAGAGTGGTGTGTGAAGCAGGGGTTTTGCTTCATGGGGCACTGGCACCAGTAATGGGGAAAGAGGGAGCTGTTCCGTTGGGACGGGCTCCACTTAAACCGGGCTAGAACCAGGATCCTGGTGAATCGAATAACTAGGGCAGTAGACAAGGCTTTAAACTAATGAAGGTGGGGGAGGGTGGGAGAATTTAGGAAAGAGTAAATTTAAAAGCAGCAAGAGAAATGTCAAGGCTCTAGAGCAGAGCAGAGTTTTGGGTAAAAATAAGCAGAGTGGGTCAGGAAGGGACAGAGAGAGTAACAATGGTAATAGGGCATCAGAGACTAAGGTGACATCAGGGAAAAATAGAAAAAAGTCAAAGCTAAAGGCACTATATCTGAATGCGTGAAGCATTCGCAACAAAATAGATGAATTAATAGCAGAGATAGAAATTAATAGGTTTGATCTAAGAGCCATTATGGAGACATGGTTGCAAAGTGACCAAGGGTGGGAACTAAATTTTCCAGGATACTTAACTTTTAGAAGAGATAGGCAAAATGGAAAAGGAGGAGGGGTAGCCCTGATAATAAAGGATGGGGTAAAGACAGTGGAGAGAAAGGATCTTGGCTCGGAAAATCAAGAAGTAGAATCAGTTTGAGTGGAGCTAAGAAACAGCAAGGGGCAGAAAACATTGGTGGGAGTTATCTATAGGCCCCCAGAGAGTAGTTGTAATGTAGGGCAGAGTATAAATCAGGAAATTAGAGGTGCATGTAACAAGGGTAATACAGTGATCATGGGGGACTTTAATTTACATATAGACTGGGTAAACCAAATTTGCAGTATTAGTGTGCAGGACAAATTCATGGAATGTATGCAAGATAGTTTTCTAGATCAGTATGTTGAGGAACCAACTAGGGAACAGGCTATTTTAGATCTAGTATTGTGCAATGAGAAAGGGTTAATTAATAACCTTGTAGTAAAGGGGCCCTTAGGGAAGAGTGACCATAATATGTTGAATTTTATATTAAGTTTGAAAGTGATTTAGTTAAATCTGAAACTAGGGTCTTAAATCTAAACAAAGCAAATTACATAGGTATGAGGGACGAGTTGGCTAAGGTAGATTGGGAAACTACATTAAAAGGTATGACGGTAGACAAGCAATGGCTAGCATTTAAAGAATTAATACATAATTTACAACAAATATACATTCCTTTAAGGCACAAAACCCCCCGGTAAAAGTGGTCCAACCGTGGCTAACAAGAGAAGTTAAAGATAGTATTAGATCAAAGGAAGAGGCTCATAATGTTGCCAAAAAGAGCAGTAAGATTGAGGATTGGGAGGATTTTAGATTTCAGCAAAGGAGGACCAAGAAATTGATAAAGGGAAAATAGAATATGAGAGTAAAGTAGTGAGAGACATTAAAACAGACTGTAAAAGCTTCTATAGGTATGTAGAAAGGAAAAGATTAGTGAAAGTAAATGTGAGTCCCTTACAGTCTGAGACAGGAGAAATTATAATGGGGAATAAGGAAATGGCAGAGAAATTAAACAAATACTTTGGGTTGGATTTTACCAGCCCTGAGGAGGCAGGTTTGGAGGCGGGACTGTTGGGAAAATTTGAAAAAATGACGGCGGGTTCCGATCCCGCTGTCAACCCGCTTCCGCGCAACTTTGCCAGAGGCGGGCTTGCAGACTCCATTTCGGTCGCGCCTCCAGCCAGCGGGATAGGCCCTTAAGGCACTTACCTACCTCTATAATCCCATTTTGAGAGGCCTTTCACATTTTCCCACATTTCCAGCGTTCTGCACGTCTCCCCTGAAACACGTCAGCTAATCCTGTCGGGTTCACAAGTGGCTGGCTTCCTAACAGCTGCAGCTCCACCATAAAAACGGAGCTTTCAACAAGGATCAGTTGAAGGTGGCAGAACTTTATTTTTTCAGGTCTTGGAGAACTTTTTGCAGGTCCACTGATTTTGGATGTGGTGAAGCAGAGATCCATCTCCGCTGTGACCTCCTGGGAAAACCGTCTCCCCACATTGACTGAGCGCTTCCTCAACTGAGGTATCCACCAGCATCATGGGAACCATTTATTTCCTTTCATCCTGGACCTCAGATTCGGACGAAGAGCAGCCGCGGCAGCAGCAGAACCAGGAACAACAGCAACAGCAACAACAGGAGCGCCAACCTGCTGCTCACCCACCTGATGGTGCACAGGGCAGAAGGCGTCAGCGCTGGGAAGCACGTTTCCGCAGGAGATACCCCCAAAACAGGGTTTACAGGCTGAGGATGAGCTTCCTCAACATGAGTGAGCAGCAGTGCCAAAGGAGGCTGAAACTTTCGCGAGAGGTAGTCAGTGACATCTGCGCAATGCTGCACCAACACCTGGAGCCCAGAGGAGCGGGTGGACACTCCTTACCAGTGGCTGTCAAAGTCACCACCGCACTCAACTTCTTTGCTTCGGGCTCCTTCCAGGGATCATTAGCAGGCATCAGCGGCATCTCCCAGTCGGCCGCACACACTTGCATCACGCAGGTTACCGATGCCCTCTTTACAAAGGCGCACAATTACAATCACTTCTCCACGGATCAAGCAAGTATAACGGCGCGTGCGGTTGGCTTTGCAAATATGGCAGGCTTGCCAAGGGTGCAGGGCATCGTAGACTGCACACATGTGGCCCTTAAGACATCCCATCACAACCCAGCTCTTTTTGTCAACCGCAAGGGCTTCCACTCCCTCAACGGGCAGCTGGTGTGTAACCACAAGAAGGACATTTTGCATGTTTGCACCAAGTACCCTGGCAGTTGCCATGACTCATTCATCCTGCGGCAGTGTAGTGTGCCTCTGCTCTTCAATCCGCCAAACCAACTTTTGGGATGGCTACTTGGAGACAAGGGCTATCCTCTGAAGATGTGGCTAATGACACCGTTCGAGGAGCGCTACAACTCCAGCCACATTTCGACCAGATCCATCATCGAGCAAACCATCGGCTTGCTGAAGATGCGATTCAGATGCCTTGACAGATCAGGTGGAGCCCTGCAGTACTCAGCAGCCAGGGTCTCCAGAATCGTCGTGGTCTGCTGTGCACTGCACAACATCGCACAGCATCATGGCTTGCAGCTGCCTGAGGAACAAGTGGCTCAGCGCATAGCCTCCTCAGATGATGAGGAGGATGAGGAGGAGGAGGAGGAGGAGAACGAAGACCTTGCGGATGCGCATCAACCAGCTGCAGCAGCAGGCGAGCACATTGCTGCCCGGGATGCAAGGGATGCACTCATCTTGGCCAGATTTGCTTAAGTTGCCCATTCAAACACATGTGCCTGGCACCTTCTTACCACACCAGAGACAATGGACAAGAACCTGTGGCTTCCTATCACTCTAACCACCATCATGACAAATTCAATTTGCCCTGAGCCCTCAATGTGGAACTTCCATTTCCGAAATGACAGAGTCCAGAACTTCAACAGTTTGCCATCACTTCATTTTAATACGTTGACTAAAGGATGGCATTTAACAATTAAACACAACAGAACACCCAAGTGACTACCCTTGTGACTACTTGTGCTTTATCTTCCTCTTACGTGTGCTCCTATGTGGTGCTTCCCCTGTCGCTTCAGCAGATGTGGAGGCCCCTTGCTCACTCTCATGCTGCTCCTGCCTCGACACCTTTGCTGGGCATCCTCTGGGGTTGCGAGCCTGTGAGGGCTTGCCAACAGTCTGCTCCTCCTGCGGCTGTGCAGGGGCTGAGACATCCATCTCAGTTGGGTGAGGACTCTGGTGGGGCTCTGACCGAGGGCTCCACAGTGGCATGAGAGTGTGAGCACTTGGAGAGGAGCCCCCACTTCCTTGTTGTCTGCCACCAACATCCCTCTCATGGGTCAGCCCCACTTCAGAGCTAGCAAGTGGCTGGACAGCACCTTGCTGCTCTTCAGGAGGACCATGAGGACCCGTTTCTGCACTGGCAGTCCTACTCCAGAGGACTTCCATGAAGTTCTGGTTTCTCTGCTGAATAGCTGACCATCGCTCCTCCAGAGATGTCAGTCTATTCTGAACATTCACCATGTTTTCCACACTCTGGCGACTAAGCTCCTCCATGGCCGTAGCCCATCCTCTCCTCTACTGTAGCCATCCTTTCCACGGAGGTTGCCATCCTTTCCGTGGTGATGCGTTCATGCGCCAACGCCTCCACAAAGGCTCTGCTCATGTTAGCGTTGGATTCCTCCATCCGCTCCATACTCGCAGTGACCCTGGAGACAAAACCTGCCAGAGACTCCTGCACCTGTTCCTGGAGTTCCAGCACCGCACTCTTTCTGGATGGCCCCAGAGGCACAGGGTCGACATGCAGCTGAGCAGAGCTGGGAGCGCCCTGCGGCCTCCGATGAGGACTCTCCACTGCTGTCCCTGTCTTCATTATCTGCTGATGCTCACTTGTGTGTTGTTATACAACAGGTGACAATACTATTCTGTGTCCCGAAGGTCCCACCGAGGTGTGCGTTTCTGCGCTGGTGCTGGGTGTGCCTAATTCTGCTGACGCTGCGCCCTCAGAGGTTGCAGGTTCCTCTGAGGAGTCTTCTGGCTCCGGCTCTTCCTCCTGGACAGTGGGGAGAGGGGTTGTCGATGGTCCTGTGGGGGAATAAAGGCATGAGTTAGACATGTGATATAAACGTAGCATGCACATGGAATAGTGCAGATGATCATTAGTCAATCTGTTTGAGCATCAGAAGCCATATCAGTCACTCATGCAATGTCAATGAGAGAGATGCAAAACTATTCTGTCACCAGCTTGCTCTGATGTGCCCGTCTGTCCGTCCCCCACTTCCACTTCCTCCTCAGCGCCAACAATCTCTAGGGCCACCTCCTCTGCGCTGGTGAGATGGGCTATTGAGGGTGGCCCTCTTCCTCTTATTGTGGGCCCTCATTTCCTGCAATGAGGGACACAAGTGGAGTTTGAGTGAGAATGATGGAGTGACTGTAGAGAATCCATAGCATAGATGCTTAGAAGGACACAAAGATGGAGTGAGGTGCCAAGACCAAGGGCCCTCCCTGTGTGTTGTTAGTTGTTATCGGCCCAGAAATTAAATATCGATGGTTGCCGCGGGGGTAAGGATTCCCCGCGATATCGCACTCCGCGCCTACCTTTTTGTTTTGGGCCCACACGAACTTCAGTTTGAGGGCCTCTCCCTGTTGCCGGCGTGCAGTGCTTGCGTGTCCCAGAGGCGCAATTAGTTCGTGCGAGCTCTGGGATCACGTGGGACAGTTAGAGCCAATGGCAGCACACCATCTTTCATTCATAGTTTTGACAGCAAGGGCTGTCAAAGCTATGAATACTACAAGCCCCCAAAAGAACAGCTAAACCTCAATTAAATTTTTTTTAAAAGCCATCACATTAATAAAATAACTATAGTTAAATAAATTAACCACTTTAAACAAAAAATTAAATTTTTTAAAAAATTTAAATTCTTTTTAAAAGTTATAAAAATAAACTTACCTTTCTTTAAAGTCTCTAAAAAAGATAAACCTGTTGAAATTTTTTTTAAATAACACTTAATTAACTACTTACCTTGTTAAAAGGGGGTCTTACGCCTGCTTTCTTTATGTGTAAAATCTTCACCACTTACCTGCGCATTCAAACCTGAAAAAAAAGCTAAGTGCACTGCGTGCGCACAACCTGTAGCGCGCACTCGGTTCACTTAGGAACCGCCCCCTTTGCAATACACGAAGTGCCGGTTTCCCGCGCATGCGCAGTGCATGCAGGAAACCGGCAATTCGGGACCTAATACGCGAGAGTACACAGTGCGTACTCTCGCGTATTAGGTCTAATTTTCGGGTCATCATAACATAACAGTGACAGGGAGTGTGAGGGCAGCATAGTCAAATAGTAAAGTGAGAAGTCGCACAACACCAGGTTATAGTCCAACAGCTTTATTTGAAATCACAAGCTTTCGGAGCGCTGCTCCTTCGTCAGGTGAAGTGAAGAGATGCAGATAGGCAAAGCATATATAGTCAGAGAACACTGCCAGATGATTACAGTTAATCTTTCTAACTGCCCTTTATCACACCTTGGCAGAGAGATAATCACGGCAAATAGTAAAGAGAGGGAATGGTTAAGGGTGCAAGGGATGTAAGGGTAAAGTGGGATGTGCAGGAGTAGGTTGGCAATGCAGAGTGCTGGTGCTGAGAGGAGATGGGGAGCAGAATGAGGGTAAAAGTGATGCTATACTCACTTGGCCTGTTCGGACAAGGTCATTGAACCTCTTTCGGCATTGCAGCCAGGTTCTGCTGCACATCGATCTGGAACTGACCTCCTGGGTAACTTGCAGCCACACAGCTTTGGTCTGCTGGGGAGGTTTTTTCTTCCCAGAGGATGGAAACAGCACCTCCTTTTGTGCTCTGGCTCCCTCCACCAGAGCATGGAGGGAGTCATCATTAAAGCATGGTGAGGCCTTGGGCCTTGAAGTCGACATTCCACGAGCTCCAAACATTATGAAGAGAAGCAATCACAAGCGTAGAGGCTGCAAATGAACCACGGCTGCTTGGAGCCCTTAAATGCAGCTGGAGAAATGATGTCATCAGAGGCGAGTTTCAGGCCCGAAAAACTAATTGGGCCAGGGGTGCGCACACGCTGGGAATCAATTGGCCAATTACGGCAAAATAGCTAAAAAAGCCCGCCTGACAGTGGAGGCGGGAGCGGGACCCGCCGACCACCTGACCCGCCCCCAATGGCAAAATCCAACCCTTGGTGTCTGACTTCACGGAAGAAGACGCAAAAAACCTCCCGGAAATAGTGGAAAACCAAGGGTCTGGCGTGAATGAGGAACTGAAAGAAATTAGTATTAGTAAAAAAATAGTACTGGAGAAATTAATGGGACTGAAAGCCAATAAATCCCCTGGACCTGATGGTCTACATCCTAGGGTTTTGAAAGAGGTGGCTATAGAGATAGTGGATGCATTGGTTGTCATCTTCCAAAATTCCATCGATTCTAGAATGGTTCCCGCAGATTGGAAGGTAGCAAATGTAACTCCACTATTTAAGAAAGGAGTGAGAGAGAAAACGGGGAACTACAGACCAGTTAGCCTTACATCAGTAGTAGGCAAAATACTAGAATCTATTATTAAGGACGTGGTAACAGGGCACTTAGAAAATAATAATAGGATTGGGTAGAGTCAACGCGGATTTATGAAAGGGAAATCATGTTTGACGAATCTGCTAGAGTTTTTTGAGGTTGTAACTAGCAGAATAGATGAGGGGGAACCAGTGGATGGGGTGTATTAGAATTTTCAGAAGGCATTCGATAAGGTGCCACACAAGAGGTTATTAAACAAAATTAGGGCTCATGGATTGGGGGTAATATACTAGCATGGATTGAGGATTGGTTAACGGACAGAAAACAGAGAGTAGGAATAAATGGGTAATTTTTGGGTTGGCAGGCTGTATCTAGTGGGTACCACAAGGATCAGTGCTTGGGGCTCAGCTATTCACAATCTATATCAATGATTTGGATGAGAGGACCAAATGTAATATATCCAAGTTTGCTGATGATACAAAGCTGGGTGGGAATGTAAGTTGTGAGGAGGATGCAAAGAGGCTTCAAGGGGATATAGACAGACTAAGTGAGTGGGCAAGAACATGGAAAATGGAATATAATGTGGAGAAATGTGAAGTTATCCACTTTGGTAGGAAAAATAGAAAAGCAGAGTATTTTTTAAATGGTGAGAGATTGGGAAATGTTGGTGTTCAGAGGGACCTGGATGTCCTTATACATGCATCACTGAAAGTTAACATGCAGTTACAGCAAGCAATTAAGAATGCTAATGGTATGTTGGCCTTTATTATAAGAGTAAAGATGTCTTACTACAATTATATAGGGCCCTGTTGAGACCACACCTGGAGCATTGTATTTTGGTCTCCTTACCTAAGGAAGGAAATACTTGCCATAGAGGGAGTGCAACGAAGGTTCACCAGACTGATTCCTGGGATGGGAGGATTGTCCTATGAGGAGAGATTGAGTAGACTAGGCCTCTATTCTCTGGCGTTTAGAAGAATGAGAGGTGATCGCATTGAAACATACAAAATTCTTACAGGGCTTGACAGGGTAGATGCAGGGAGGATGTTTCCCCTGGCTGGGGAGTCTAGAACACGAGGTCACAGTCTCAGAATAAGGGGTCGGCCATTTAGGACTGAGATGAGGAGAAATTTCTTCACTCAGAGGGTGGTGAATCTTTGGAATTCTCTACCCCAGAGGGCTGTGGAGGCTCGGTCGTTGAGTATATTTAACACAGAGATCGATAGAGTTTTGAATATTAAGGGAATCAAGGGATATGGGAATAGTGCAGGAAAGTGGAGATGAGGTAGAAGATCAGCCATGATCTTATTGAATGGCGAAGCAGGCTTGAGAGGCCGAATGGCCTACTCCTGCTTCTATTTCTTATGTTCTTATGTTCTAACAATGAGCAGCAGCGAGGATTGGAGCTGCAGGAGGAGCAAGGCACAGAGCGCGCATCATCTGTGGACGAATCTGAGGAGGAGGAGGTGGAACACCAGCCGCTCACATTGCTGCCCGGGATTCCCGGGATTCCCTTATAGCTGTAAGGTTCAGCTAGTTACCACCAATGGACCGATGTAAGAATCACATCCAACGGCCACTCTCACCACCCCGCACCCCAATCCCATGGACACAAAGCAATCCTGTAACCACCCAACCACCCATTACACATCCCCCACTGGTCCCCGTCAATTCATGTCTTCCCATTCATCATCAAGCAACTGAGAAGGCGAGTTGACCCCCAACAACTAAGAATGGGCAACACGGGAAAGCGGTGCAAAGTAATACATTTTATGTCATTCTACTAAACAACAGAAACTTAACAACATAACATTTTATCAAACACCCAGGATGATACCAGAAATGTGAGGGTATACCTATCAGGAAAGGATGAACAGGCTGGGTCTCTTTTCTCTTGAAAAGTGAAGGCTGAGGGGTGACCTAATAGAGGTCTTTAAAATTATGAAAGGTTTTGATAGAATAGACAAAGAGAGAGTGTTTCCACTTGTGGGGAAGAGCATAACTAGAGGCCATCAATATAAGATAGTCACCAAGAAATCCAATAGGGAATTCAGAAGAAACTTCTTTACCCAGAGAGTGGTGAGAATGTGGAACTCGCTACCACAGGGAGTCGTTGATGCGAATAGTATAGATGCATTTAAGGGGAGGCTGGACAAGCATATGAGGGAGAAGGGAATAGAGGGTTATGCTGATAGATTTAGATGAGGAAAGATGGGAGGAGGCTCGAGTGGAGCATAAACGCCGGCATGGATTGGTTGGGCCGAATGGCCTGTTTCTGTGCCGTATATCCTCTGTAATCCTATGTAAAGAGAAGGATGAGTGCACTTGCAAGGTATGTGGGTGTGAGGAGTAATGTGATGGAGTAGCCTTGACAAGTCAGAGTGAGGGGTTGGGGTGATGCACACAGCAGGATGTAGATGAATGTGGAACTATGCTCGCCTTTCCTGACCTGGTTAGGTCATTAAAGTGCTTCCTGCACTGAATCCAGGAGCGTGGCACAATGCTCTTGCTGCTGACCTCCTGGGCCACCTCCAGCCACACCTTCTTTATGGCAGCAGCAGGTTTCTTCCTCCTGGTGCTGGGAAAGAGTTTCTCTCTCTGACTCCTCACTGACCCCAGCAGTACATTAAGCGATGCATCGTTAAATTGACGTGCATTCGTTGACCACCATGAATCCATCATGAAACTTCTCCCTCTCTGTGCAAATTCCAAACCAGTAAGACGGGGGGAGGGATCGACAAGAAATGAAACCAGCCTAAATATAAACAAAACAAAAAAGGAGCGCATAGGAAAGAATAAAGTAAGGGAGGACATTGATGGCTGGGGAATAAATCGAGTTATAGAACAGGAGTTTAAAAAGGTGGTTAAAAGTAAAGTGAGAGAAACTGCTATTAAAAATGAGTTAAACTGTCTATACAGTAATGCATACAGTGCCCGTAATAAAACAGGGAAGCTGGAGACAATTATGCGTTGCGAGGAACCAGACATAGTAGGGATTACTGAGACATGGCTATAGAAAAATCATGATCTGGGAATTAAACTTTGCAGGGTATAACATATTTAGAAAAGATAGAGAGGGAAAAAGTGGAAGTGGAGTAGCTGTACTTATTAGGGATAACATAATGGTAGTAGAAAAAAGTGACACAGCTATCAGCAAGACAAAAATAGAATCCATGTGGATAGAGATAAAAGATAATAAAGGATCAATTACACTAATAGGGGTAGTCTACAGACCACCTAATAGTGGAAGTGAGGTGGAGGAAGAAATATGCAAACAACAACAACAACATCTTTTATTTATATAGTGCCTTTAACATAGTAAAATGTCCCAAGGCGCTTCACAGGAGTATTATAAGACAAAAAATTTGACACTGAGCCACATAAGGAGAAATTAGGGCAGGTGGACAAAGCTTGGTCAAAGAGGTAGGTTTTAAAGAGTGTCTTAAACGAGGAAAGAGAGGTAGAGAGGTGGAGAGGTTTAGGCAGGGAATTCCAGTGTTTAGGACCTAGGCAACAGAAGGCATGGCCACCAATCGTTGAGCGATTATAATCAGGGATGCTCAAGAGGGCAGAATTAGAAGAGAACAGATATCTCGGGGGGTTGAGGGAAATGAGTAAAAAACAGAATAATAATCATGGGGGCATTTCAAATACCCTGATATTAATTGGACAGAAGAGGTAGGTAAAGGGGATAAGGGAATGGTGTAGGCTTCGCAAAATCCCCCAGAAACTCGAACAGAACCCTAAAGGGAGTGATTTTTGGACCTTTCATACAAACTTGGGATGATGGGACCTAAGTGAAGTGATTTGAGGTAAAAACCTCAGTTTTGGACATTTTAAAGATCAGGGAAGAAAAACCCTGAGGAAAATGACTTTTGAATCTTACTGTTGGGAAAGACAGCTTTCACAGACACAGACAGGCTGCGGAGGGGCGTGGCCAGGCAGTGGACAGCTTTGGGTATTGGGACCCAATCAAGCTGTCTGGGAATTGTTTACATTGCATTCCTACCAAGGAGGAAGAGACAAACCCAAAGCCTCACACACACATCGAAATATGAATAATCCAAGACCTCTTTTGAAATTCCCAGGCCCAAACAGGATACCAGAAGTCTGAAATCAATAAAACATTTAGTACCTCGATTACTTCATCAAAAACCAATCAACCAGGTATCCACAGGGACAGATTTACAAGCCCGCGAAAAACCTAGGACAACAGGGACAAGATTTGGCACGCAGATAAAGGCCCTGCCTAAATGGGAAACATCGGAAGCCATCAGGACATGTTTAACACCAAGTTAAAGCCATCGAAACTGACAAGCCCGCCAAAACTAAGACAATGGAATATACAGGGCTCATTTGAAATCTAAAGGAAACCGATTTAGTAAGGGGTTTTGGGCGCGAAAAGGACAAAGGGGCTGAACAGTATAATTGGGGGCCTAATCCCCCAAGACAGTCTCTCTCTCTCTCTGGACTCTCTGACAACGCTCTCAACGCTCGCACAGCTCTCTCTCTCTCAGCTCTGTTCCAGCAAGACACCACAAGCCACGAGCAGGAGGAGGAAAGAAGGCCAACAACTTCACAAGCAGACCAACACACAAGAAGAAACCAGAGCGACTGCCTCAGTGACCATCGGACACCTCGCAGCAACAAGGGCCTTACAAAACCTTTTACTCAAAAGACTCTAAACCCTAACTCTCAACTGTCAAGGATTCGTTTGGTGAGCATTATCCCTGATCTCCTGAAACCAAAACCTAGCTAGATAGTGGGATCTTTGTGAGGGATAAGGTTCTTTTTGTATATTGTCATTCTCCCTCGCCTGTACCGTATGTTCCCCAACCTGTGTTTATGTATTAAGTGTGTTTTTAGTTTGTTACCTTTTTCTTTTAATAAAGTCAAAATTCTTTCATCAGAACCTGTTTTCTACTGCATCTTTGTTCACAACCCCTAAATAAGTCCAAAGTCTAGAACCAGGGGCGTGGGAGCGATTCAAACCGCTCACTGAGGCAGAGGTGAAGGCTGACCCCACATACCACCCCCTACAGTAACAGCGAGAGTAGACACGAGTAGGGAGGTCACATATTACTTGGAGGATGCGAGTCTGGGTGGGGTAGAGGAGCAAAGGGATCTCGGAGTACAAATACACAAATCACTAAAAGTTGCGACACAGATTAACAAGGCCATAAAAAAAGCAAGCCAAGCACTAGGGTTTATTTCTAGAGGGATAGAATTGAAAAGTAGTGAAGTTATGCTAAACTTGGTTAGACCACACTTGGAGTACTGTGTACAGTTCTGGTCGCCATATTATAAAAAGGATATAGAGGCACTGGAGAGGGTGCAGAGAAGATTTACAAGGATGATACTAGAAATGCGAAGGTATACCTATCAGGAAAGGATGAACAGGCTGGGTCTCTTTTCTCTTGAAAAAAGAAGGCTGAGGGGTGACCTAATAGAAGTCTTTAAAATTAAGAAAGGTTTTGATAGAGTGGATACAGAGAGAAAGAAAGAAAGAAAGACTTGCATTTATACAGCGCCTTCACGACCACCGAGCATATCAAAGCGCTTTACAGCCAATGAAGTACTTTTTGAAGTGTAATCACTGTTGTAATGTAGGAAACACGGCAGTCAATTTGCACACAGCAAGCTCCCACAAACAGCAATGTGATAATGACCAGATAATCTGCTTTTGTTATGTTAGTGGAGGGAGACATATTGGCCAGGACACCGGGGAGAACTCCCCTGCTCTTTTTCAAAATAGTGCCATGGGATCTTTTACGTCCACCTGAGAGAGCAGATGGTGCCTCGGTTTAACGTCTCATCCAAAAGAACAAAACTAGAGGCCATCAATATAAGATAGTCACCAAGAAATCCAAAAGGGAATTCAGAAGAAACTTCTTTACCCAAAGAGTGGGGAGAATGTAGAACTCGCTACCACAGGGAGTGGTTGAAGCGATTAGTATAGATGCATTTAAGGGGAAGCTAGACAAACATATGAGGAAGAAGGGAATAGAGGGTTATGCTGATAGATTTAGATGAGGAAAGACGGGAGGAGGCTCGAGTGGAGCATAAACGCCGGCATGGACTGGTTGGGTCGAATGGCCTGTTTCTGTGCTGTATATCCTATGTAATCCTATGCAATCCATCTTTGAATTAGTCCTTTAAATACTGGAGTTGAGATTGCGTCATGCAGGTCCACGCCCACTGCCACGCAATCGATGGCAAACCCGGAAGTAAAATGGTCATAGAGTCATAACGGCACAGAAGGAGGCCATTCAGCCCATCGAGTCCATGCCAGCTCTCTGTAGAGCAATCCAGTCAGTCCCATTCCCCCACTCTATCCCTGTAGCCCTGCAAGTTTATTTCCCTCAGCTGCCTATCCAGTCTCCCCTTGAAAACATTGGGTTCGATTTTGTCATTGGGGCGGGCTGGGGGCGTGTCATCCGCTTTTCGTGTTAGCCACCTGACTCCAATTTGATGTGGGAAAAATATGCGATTTTCCCCTAATTGGGCAATTGATTTCCAGCGTGTGGGAACCCCTGGCCCAATTAGTCTTTCCATTCTGAAACTCGCCTCCGATGATGTCATCAATGCTGCTGGATTTAAGGCCTGCAAGCAGCTTTGCTTCTTCTGCAGACTGCAAACCTTTTGGCCTTTGCTCTGATAGTTTCTTCCAGGCAAAATGTCCAGCAGTAGACCTAAGTCTGCACTGAGGTTTGATGACGCCGCCCTGCAAGCTCTGGTGGAGGGAGCAAGAGGGAATAAGGAGGTGCTCTTCCCTTCTTCAGGGAGGAAGAAGCCTCCCCAGCAGACGAAGGCTGTGTGGATGCAAGTGGCCCAGGAGGTCAACTCCTTATCTATGTGCTGCAGAACCTGGCTGCAGTGCAGGAAGAGGTTTCATGACCTTCTGCGCACTGGAAAAGTAAGTATGACTTTCCCATCACCCTCAATCTGATCCCCATTGCCTCTCCTCACCAGCACTCAGCTTTGACAACCTCTTCCTCCATATCCCACTTGACACTGACATCCCTGCACCCTTACCCATTCCCTCTCTCTGTATGTTCACATTCACTTAACTATTCGACTATGCAGCCCTCACACTCCCTATCGCTGTGATGCTATGAAAACAACTTAAAACACACAGGGAGGGCCCTTGGTCTTGCCACCTCACTGAATCTTTGTCTCCTTCTAGGCATCTATGCTATGGATTCTCTACACTCACTCCTTCATTCTCACTCAAACTCCACTTGTCTCCCTCATTGCAGGAAAAGAGAGTTCACAATAAGAGGGAAAGAGCGAGGACAGGAGGAGGGCCACCCTCAGTAGCCCAGCTCACCCCCTGGGAGGAGGCGGCCCTGGAGATCGTGGGAGTGGAGGACGATGCGCAAGTGGGGGATGGACAGACGGGTGCATCAGAGCAAGCTGGTGACAGAATAGTTTTTCATCTCTCTCATTGACATTGCATGAGTCACTGATAATGATTCTGATGCTCTAAAGATTGACTCATGATCATCTGCAATATTCAATGTGCATGTAACCTTGGCCTCACATCTCTGACTCTTTCCTTTATCCCCCACAGGACCATCGAAAGCCCCCGTCCCCACTGCCCAGGAGGAACAGCCTGAGCCTCCAGACACCTCAGAGGAAGCTCCAACCTCTGAGGGCACAGCGTCAGCAGCATTCAGCGCACCCAGCACCAGCGCAGACACTCACACCTCGGTGGTACCTTCGCGAGATAGTGTAGTGTTGTCACCTGGTGTATCACAGCTCACAAGTGAGCATCAGCAGATGGTGGAGACAGGGACAGCAGTGGAGAGTCCTAGTCAGAGGGCGCAGGACTCTGCCAGCTCGGCTCAGCTGCATGTCGACCCTGTGCCTCCGGGTCCATCCAGAAGAAGAGCGGTGCTGGAACTCCAGGAACAGGTGCAGGAGTTTCTGGCAGGTTTTGTCTCCAGGGTCGCTGCGAGTGTGGAGTGAGAGAACCATGGTTCACAAAAGAGGTTGAATGTCTAGTCAAGAGGAAAAAGGAAGCGTATGTAAGGATGAGAAAACAAGGTTCAGTTGGGTCGATTGAGGGGTACAAGGTAGCAAGGAATGAGCTAAAAAAAAAAAAAGAGCTTAGGAGAGCTAGGAGGGGGCATGAGAAGTCCTTGGCGGATCGGATCAAGAAAAACCCCAAGGCTTTTTACTCTTATGTGAGAAATAAAAGAATGACCAGGGTGAGGGTAGGGCCGGTCAAGGACAGTAGTGGGAACTTGTGCATGGAGTCAGAAGAGATAGGAGAGGTGATGAATGAATACTTTTCGTCAGTGTTCACCGAGGAGAGGGGCCATGTTCTTGAGGATGAGAGTGTGATAAAGGTGGATAGGCTGGAGGTGGTAGATGTTCTGAGGGAAGATGTTCTAGCAATTTTGAAGAACCTGAGGGTCGATAAGTCCCCTGGGCCAGATGGGATATATCCTAGGATTCTTTGGGAGGCAAGGGAGGAGATTGCAGAGCCTTTGGCTTTGATCTTTGGGTCCTCACTGTCCACGGGGATGGTGCCAGAGGACTGGAGAAAGGAAATAGGAATGACCCTGGTAATTATAGGCCGGTTAGTCTTACTTCGGTGGTTGGTAAGATAATGGAAAAGGTCCTGAGGGATAGGATTTATGACCATTTGGAAAGGGGCAACTTAATCAGGGATAGTCAACACGGATTCGTGAAGGGTAAGTCTTGCCTAACAAATTTGATTGAATTCTTTGAGGAGGTAACTAAGTGTGTAGATGAAGGTAGAGCAGTTGATGTCGTATACATGGATTTTAGTAAGGCGTTTGATAAGGTTCCCCATGGTCGTCTCATGAAGAAAGTAAGGAGTTGTGGGATAGAGGTAAATTTGGCCGATTGGATAAGTAACTGGCTATCTCATAGAAGGCAGAGGGTGGTGGTGGATGGAACATTTTCGGACTGGAGACCAGTTACCAGCGGTGTGCCACAGGGGTCGGTGCTGGGTCCTCTGCTGTTTGTGATTTTTATCAATGACTTGGAGGAGGGGACTGAAGGGTGGATCAGTAAATTTGCTGATGACACCAAGATTGGTGGAGTAGTGGATGAGGTGGAGGGCAGTTGTAGGCTGCAAAGAGACATTGATAGGATGCAGAGCTGGGCCGAAAAATGGCAGATGGAATTTAACCCTGATAAGTGCGAGGTGATTCATTTTGGTAGGGCAAATTTGAATAAGGATTACAGGGTCAACGGCAGGGTTCTGAGGAACGTGGAGGAGCAGAGGGATCTGGGGGTTCATATCCACAGATCTCTGAAGGTTGCCACTCAAGTGGATAGAGCAGTAAAGAAGGCCTATGGTGTGTTGGCGTTTATTAACAGAGGGTTTGAGTTTAAGAACCGTGAGGTTATGCTGCAACTGTACAGGACCTTGGTGAGACCACATTTGGAATATTGTGTGCAGTTCTGGTCACCTCACTATAGGAAGGACGTGGAAGCATTGGAAAGAGTGCAAAGGAGATTTACCAGGATGCTGCCTGGTTTGGGGGGGAGGTCTTATGAGGAAAGATTGAGGGAGTTGGGGCTTTTCTCTTTAGAGCGGGGGAGGATGAGAGGCGACTTAATAGAGGTTTATAAGATGATGAGGGGGATAGATAGAGTGGATGTTCAGAGACTATTTCCTCGGGTAGAGGCAGCTGTTACAAGGGGGCATAACTATAAGGTGCATGGGGGGAGATATAGAAGGGATGTCCGAGGTAGATTCTTTACTCAGAGAGTGGTTGGGGTGTGGAATGGACTGCCTGCTGTGATAGTGGAGTCGGACACTTTAGGAACTTTCAAGCGGTTATTGGATAAGCACATGGAGCACACCAGAGTGATAGGGAGTGTGATAGCTTGATCTTGGTCTCGGACAATGCTTGGCACAACATCGAGGGCCGAAGGGCCTGTACTGTGCTGTACTCTTCTATGTTCTATGTTCTACGTTCTATGAATGGAGGAGTCCATCGCTAACATGAGCAGAGCCTTTGTGGAGGTGTTGGCGCATGAACGCATCACCACAGAAAGGATGGCAACCTCCGTGGAAAGGATGGCTACCTCCATGGTAAGGCTGGCTACCGTAGAGGAGAGGATGGCTACGTCCATCGAGGAGCTTAGTCGCCAGGGTATGGAAAACATGGTCATTGTTCAGAATAGACTGACATCTCTTGAGGATCGATGGTTAGCTATTGAGGAAACAAACCAGACCTTCAGGCAAGTCCTCGGGAGTAGGACTTCCAGTACAGAAACGGGTCCTCATGGCCCCCCTGAAGTGCAGCAAGGTGCTGTCAAGCCACTTGCTAGCTCTGAAGTGGGGCTGACCCATGAGAGGGATGTTGGTGGCAGACAACAAGGAAGTGGGGGCTCCTCTCCAAGTGCTCACACGACCATGCCACTGCAAGGTCCTCGGTCAGAGCCCCACCAGAGTCCCCACCCAACTGAGATCGGCGTCTCAACCCCTGCACAGCCGCAGGAGCAGCAGACTGTTGCCGAGCCCTCACAGGCCCGCAACCCCAGAGGAAGCCCACCAAAGGTGTCGAGACAGGAGCAGCAAGGAAGTGAGCAAGGGGCCTCCACATCTGCTGAAGCCACAGGGGAAGCACCACGTAGGAGCACGCGTAAGAGGAGATAATGCACAAGTAGTTACAAGGGTAGTCACTTGGGTGAAATGTCATGTTTAATGTTGAAAAGCCATCAGTTGGTTATTGTAAATAAAACATTCTGATGGCAACTGTTGCAGTTGTGGCGTCTGTCATATCACGAATGGGACTTCCACACTGAGGGCTTAGGATGATTTGCAATTGATGTATGGTGGTCAGAGTGATAGGAATCCGCAGGATCTTGGCCATTGTCGATGGTCTGATAAGAAGGTGTGAGGCAAAAGTGTTTGATTGTGCAGGCTAAGCAAATCTGGCCAAGAGGAGTGCGTCCCTTGCATCCCGGGCAGCAATGTGGTCGCGCGCTGGTGCCTTCTGACCTGTGCAGCTTCAGGTGGGTGAGCAGCAGCTTGGCGCTCCTGTTGTTGCTCCTGCTGTTGGTGGTGCTGTTGTTCATGGATCTGTTGCTGCCACGGCTGATCTTCGTCCAAATCTGATGTCCAGGAGGAAAGGAAATAAATGGTTCCCATGCTTCTGGTATATGCCTCAGTTGAGGAAGTGCTCATTCAAGGTGTTGAGAGGGGTTTCCCAGGAGGTCACACTGGAGATGGATGTAAGGCTCCAAACTTCCACAACAATGGGTATGCCTGCTAAAAGTTCCCCCAGACCTGAGACAACAAAGTTCTGCCACCTGCAAATGATGATTGCTGAAAACTCCTTTTTAATGGTGGAGCTGCAGCTGTTAGTAAGCAATCCACTTGTGAGGCCGCCAGGTTTCACTGGCGTGTTCCAGAGGAGACGTGAACCACGTGGGAAAAGTGTTAAAATCAGAAAGGCCTCTCAAAATGTGATTATAGAGGCACTTAACTGGTTGTTAAGGGTCTTAAGGGTCTATCCCGCCTCTTGGAGGCGGGATGGAGACGGGGTCAGAAAACTTGCACTTGGGAAAATTGCTCGGAGGCGGGATGGAGGCGGGATCGGGCCCGCCCGCCATTTTTCGCAATTTTAACACCTCACACGTCTCCAATCCCGCCTCCTCGGGCTTGGCAAAATCGAGTCCATTGAGTGTCTCCGCTTCCACCACTTCCGTCAGCAGCGAATTCCAGGTCATCACCACTCGCTGCGTAAAAAAGTTTTTCCTCACGTCCCCCCTGTATCTCTTGCCCAAAACCTTAAATCTGTGTCCTCTAGTCCTTGTACCATCAACTAGTGGGAACAGCTTTTCCCCGTCTAGCCTATCCAAACCCGTCATAATCTTGTACAGCTCTCTCAAATCACCCCTCAACCTCCTTTGCTCTAATGAAAACAAATCCAGCTTCTCCAACCTGTCCTTGCAGGTAAGATCCCCTATCCCCAGCACCATTCTGGTAAAACTCCTCTGCACCCTCTCAAGGGCCTTCACATCCTTCCTAGAAACATAGAAAAATAGGAGCAGGAGTAGGCCATTTGGCCCTTCGAGCCTGCTCCGCCATTCAATATGATCATGGCTGATCCTCTATCTCAATACCATATTCCCGCTCTCTCCCCATACCCCTTGATGCCTTTTGTGTCTAGAAATCTATCTATCTCCTTCTTAAATATAATGGGCCGAAAATTGATCCCGGGACGCGAGAGTACGCACTGCGTACTCTCGCGTATTCCCACTCCAATTGCCGGTTTTCTGCATGCCCTGTGCATGCGCTGAAAACCGGCAATTGCTCTTCTGAAAAGGGGGCGGGTCCTGGGTGCATCGCGTGCGCGCTACAGGCTGCACGCACGCTGTGCACTTCATGCTTTGGACGCGCAGGTAAGTAGGGAAGATTTTGGAAATGTAAAAAGGAGGAGTAAGACCCGCTTTTAAGAAGGTAAGTAGTGAATTAAGTATTTTTTTGATTTTTTTTTTACAAGTATATCTTTTTTAGAGACTTTAAAGACAGGTAAGTTTATTTTTATAACTTTTTAAAAGATTTTAAATTTTTTCAAAAATTTAATTTTTTATTTAAAATGGTTAATTTAATTAACTATACTTATTTTATTAATGTGATGGTTTTTTTTTTAAATTTAATTGAGGTTTAGCTGTTATTTTGGGGGGGTGTAAGATTCATAGATTTCACAGCAGGTCTGTGAAACTTATGAATGGAAGATGGTGTGCTGCCATTGGCTCTAACTGAGTCACGTGATCCCACAGCTCGCACGAATTCACTACGCCGCTGGGATACGCAAGCCCAGCACAGCTGATGTCTGGAACATCAAGTTCGTGCGAGCTGGATCTGAAAAAGCACAAGCGAGGTGAGACATCGCGGGGAAGGCTTACCCCCGCGGGAACAGAGCGAGATCAATTTCTGGGCCATTCAGTGACTTGGCCTCCACAGCCTTCTGTGGTAGAGAATTCCACAGGTTCACCACCCTCTGAGTGAAGAAATTTCTCCTCATCTCAGTCCTAAATGTTCTACCCCGTATCCTGAGACTGTGACCCCTCATTCTAGACCCCCAGCCAGGGGAAACATCCTCCCTGCTTCCAGTCTGTCTAGCCCAGTCAGAATTTTATACATTTCAATGAGATCCCCTTTCATTCTTCTAAACTCTAATGAATACAGGCCTAGTCGACCCAATCTCTCCTCATACGACAGTCCTGCCATCCCAGGAATCAGTCTGGTGAACCTTCGCTGCACTCCCTCTATGGCAAGTATACCCTTTCTTAGGTAAGGAAACCAAAACTGCACACAGTACTCCAGGTGTGGTCTCACCAAGGCCCTGTATAACTGTAGTAAGAACATGGCAGATGGAATACAATGTGGATAAATGTGAAGTTATGCACCTCGGCAGAAAAAACAGAAAGGCAAATGAGGTGTCTGCATTAAAATACCACAGACTAATGCACTGAAAGTTCTTCCATGTTTCCCACTTGATATCGGATACCTCCCCCCAGCTCCCAGTGCACCTCTGTGTTAGTGTCGGGGCCTGTAAGGGATTCTGACCCTGCGTGTCTCGCAGCCTGTGAGATTCACGCGGCTCTGTGCAGCCTGTATGTCAGTGCGGGTTTAGGCCTTGTTGCCTGTTCTGGTCTCCAGCCAGTCTGGGAGCACTAGACACACCTGTGAGTGGTTCGAATCACTCGCCCTTACGGTTCTAGACACTGGACTTAGATGCGAGAGCAGTAATGGAGATGAAACTCATGTAGACTCGGTTGAATGGTACGAAATGGAAAATCTTTATTGCATGATATTTAAGATTACGAAATACATGTCATAAGCACAGATTAATGACAGTACAATCTTACAAGCAGTTATATAGCTGATCCTAGGGAAACGAGGAACGAACGACACACCGTAAATAGGGGCACACATTACAAGTATCCTTAATACTTAAACCCTCCCCTATCAATATCTGTCCTAACTAGATTCGTAGGATTTCGAGACTCATGCTCACCACTCGTGATAACTCGGAGAAATTCCGAATAGCTGATCGGATGTTTTTCACCGCAGCACCCACGTGTCGGTCAGGAGATCTCCTGGTCCCACTTGTTTACTTGCTTCTGCTCCGGCTAGCAGGCTGGACCGTCTGCTGTGATGAAGATCTGTGTTGGTTTAACAGGTACTTTTCCGAATAGGTTTCACAGACCAGTCAATATCATCGGTGATGATCCGTTCTTGCAAGTTCAAAGAAGTCTTCCTGGCAAGGAAAACTTGGCTATTCGACCTACAGGCGCGGTCGGGATTTACTGACCGTGGCGATGAGTATGGTCTTCCTCTCTTCTCATCTCATCTCATCTCATCTCATCTCATCTCGGGCCTTTGGTTCCGCTGCCAGTTACCAACATAGGTCTTCGTTACGCGACACGAGGTAGATCCGAACGGATCAGAAAGTTCAACAGTCTTTTTCAAAGAGGCACCAGGCAAGCAGAAACCAGACTACGAGTCAAAACACAGGAGCAGCCACGAGGTTACGAGTCGATCGGATAAGAGAATAAGAGAAAGATGGACGGTTGGAGCTTGTAATTATAGTACAAAATCTTCCGTTTCCCGCCCAACTTTAATGTCCTTTCTTTTGTTTGGGTCTGGCGCTCAAATGTCTTGTATGGGTGATCTCCGTTCTTAATGGGTTTCGGGGCTACTCGTAAATGTCTGAGTACCTGTTAATATTTCTCCCATTGTTAAATCGGTCGGTGTTCTCCCTGGAGGCGTTTTTGGGGCTTCCAAGTGTTTTGTATAACTACCTGCTAACGGCTCTCTCATAATAGAGTCGTTGGGATTTTACATATTAATGTCTTTTGGATGGGCCCTTGATTACTCGGTACAATAGCTTTCATTCGTACCCGGGAGACCGATTTCAGTATTTATGTGTATACTGCAAACCCATAATGTCTCGTGTATTATCTTCGCTGTGCTGAATCTTAATCGATCTTGCACAAATGTTTATTGGAACGCCATCTTGTCTGCCTGTCGAAAAGTCTAGAATGTTCTGTCACGAGGTGCGGCGGCCATTTTACAGGCTGCTTGTGTCCAGTTTGAGAAACCTGACCGCATTCTGCTGAAATAAAAGCTGTTTGAACGGGACTCTGTGTTTTCTCCTTATTAATAAAATCGCGATAAATTGCGAATTCTACAGGCCGCAGTGTATTTACAGATTACCACTTGGTGTAAAGTTTTCCCTGGGCAGAGAGGAGATTCAGGTGGGAGGATCGCACACCTAGAATGAAATCTGCCCGCTTTACCTTCCAGACTCCCTCCAGCTCCCGATTCCTCTCTCTGCTCTCCACTCAGGCAACACCTCACCACACTCAGTACAAGCAAATCTCTCCCACCGTTCCTTCTTTTCAGTTGGCTGAACAATAGGTTGCAGCATAATCACCAAGGTTGAAGTTTAGAAACCCACCCTGTCCCAAACTGGCCTGGGAAAGACGCAGCCTGAAACTGAAAGGCGTCTAAGATCTTCAGGAGGATGTTGGAGATCGAAATATGAGGTCGAAAAAGGGCAGTTCCTATTCACAGGGTCAGAAAGCAGCATTTTAATTTGAAGTAGTCACAAGTTCACCAGGATACACGGCAATAAACAACTCCTGCTGCAGCCAATGACTCTGGCAACATCAACAGAGGCAGGAGGGTGGCCTTGGGGCAGTTCTGACTCTGCATGGCCCATCGAGGCAAGACGGAGCACAGGGTCTGTTATCTGGTTTCACACCCTCTGCCTGACACTGAGCAACGAGTGACCAGGAACAATCTGTTGTTGTTCCCACTAAGGTCAAGGCCCTTGGCAATCACTGTGAGGTCTTGTGTCATCAGGTGGGAGAGGGTGGGTGAGGCCAAGGACTGGGATATGGTTGTTGCAATGTTTGTCTAACCTGCAGAGAAAAGATAGGACAAAACCAGCAAATAGATTGCAGCTTCTCAAATTAACTGAGGCAGTGAGGCTGAAGGGAGGGGAGGACAAGGCTTCCGATATCTTGGACTACACGCCCGGCATGTCTCCAAGGTCACTGTTATCGGCTGCACGTTTCACAACTTTACAATCCGAACAGGCCGAACCATGGAGGAGACCCATCCACAGGCAAGGCCAGGTCAGGACACATGAAGTCACCCAGAGCACAGCACCGCAGAAACATCTTTGTAGTTGGTGACATGAATCTGTCATTCATGAAAGAAAGACTTATGAAATAATACTGAGTGGCCTGCGGTTGGCGCTGTCCAGGGAGAGTATAAATACTCGGGCACGGGCCCAGCTTGTGCAGGACATTCTTTAACAGGAACTAGTGAAGGACACAACTAGATCTCCATGTTGGAAAACAGTTGATTAAAGCTTTGTTTAACGCTTAGAACAAGTGCTGAGTGGTTTTCTTACGTCAGTGGGCGTGAGCCATTTGTCAGGGTCTCACAGAGGAGACAATCACCTAAGTTCCTGAGTCACACATTTCACCAACCCTCCTGACCCCCCCATGTGCATCATTCAGTGACCCAATACACCCCACCCCCCAACATTGTCCCCTGCATGACTTCAAGTCCCCCGGAACCCCAATCTTTTGATCTGTTGATAACTTATTCGGCACCAGCATGAAGCAGTAACAAAGTGCCTCCGATTTCCTTGTCTCTCGGTGCTCTGTATTTGTGCAGTTACTGTTTTTTACCCAGCTGCTTCCCCTTGGTGACCTGCCCAAATGCTCCTTCTACTTGTTTCCTCAGTGGCAGCAGTAAGTGAGGTGATCTCTGAGTGTCCCTGGGAGCCTCTTGTCCCTCTGTGGGCTGGGCCATGAGATTGCCCTGGGGCGCAGTAGGCGCTGTGTGGTGCCTGAGTGGTTCTGCCCCCTTCCCGGCCTATGTCATTTGAAGGTTTGGGGGGTGGGGGTCTGGATGGGACGCATGCAGCACTGAGCTGACACGCAGCCTCCTCCATGCCTAGTCCAATCATACCCGTGCTGATGGGCACCCCCTGTGCGTGTGAGAGTGAGTCTCTGGGTAATCCTGGTTAATGGCTCCATCAATCTGCTCCCCAGCCTGAGAGAGAGGCTGTGGACAGTTGGAGCCCAAGACCTGTATAGCAGCAGTCTGCACTCCCACTGTGTGTAGGACCCCTGATGCTGAGGGTTGTAATCCAGATATAGATGGGTTATCACACACTCCATGACAGACTGCAGTTGTTAAGTCTTCCTGCACAATTGCACAGATGTGGTTGTGGACTCAGGCACAGTCAGTTCCGGGTCCTTTCGACACCTCAAATATCTCTTTACGACGATTGTGCTTCATTGACCTTCTGTTATAAACACACCCCCCTGAAGACTCAACCCCTGGCCCATAGGTTTCTCCTGCCCCACCTGCTCCTCCTCACTCATGCTCAGTGCTCTCTCCCCCAGTACTTGTGACAGGGGGAGTGAGTGACGTGTGATGCTGTGGGGTGCTGCCTTCTTCCATGGCACTGGGAGGTGTGGCTGGGTCTCGGCCCATGCTTGTCAAATGGCAGTAGACTGTGTGCCCTGGTGCTGGGCTCCAGCGCATGGCAGGCTGACACTGAATAGAGAAGAAGTGACAGGAGAAAGATGGTACTAATCCTCAGCTTGAGACAAGCCTCAGGAATTCCCTGCCCCACTCCCCCTACACTCCGATCACCAGCAGCTTTGAAAGCTGACTCCTCTATTGGTTTCAGGCTGTCTGAAACATGCATCCGATCCAGACTCCCACTCAAATGGCAGATCTACCAGACAACAAATTCCCCAACCGATAACCTCAGTGTGTGCGTGAACTAATGAACACGCATCATGCAGCTAGTTTTTGTTGGAAGAATTTTTTTCTGAGCATGTCTTTCAGGATGGACTTCCAGAAGGCATTCGATAAGGTTCCATATAAGAGACTGTTAACAAAAATCAGATCGCATGGAATTGGAGGCAACCTATTGGCTTGGATAGGGAATCGGTTCGAAGGTAGGAGACAGAGAGTAGCGATAATGGGTCTGTACTCAAATTGGCAGGATGTGACTAGTGGTGTTCCCCAGGGATCTGTACTGGGCCTCAGCTTTTCACTATATTTATCAGTGACTTGGGTGAAGGAATAGAAAGCTGTCTATCCAAGTTTGCTGACATCACCAAGTTAGGTGGCACAGTAAGTAGTGTCGATGGGAGCAGAAAGTTCCAACGGGACACTGATAGATTAAGCGAGTGGGCAAAGCTGTGGCAGATGGAGCTCAATGTGGGGAAGTGTGAGGTCATTCACTCTGGACCTAAGAAAGATCGATCAGAGTATTTCCTAAATAAGAGGCGAGGAAATGTGGAGGAGCAGAGAGATTTAGGGGTCCAAGTATAGAAATCATTAAAAGCTAGTGGACCAGTACAATATATAATCAAAAAGGCTAATAGAATGTTGGCCTTTATCTCAGGAGGGCTGGAATACAATGGGGTGGAAGTTATGTTACAGTTTATATAAAGCTCTGTTCAGACCCCATCTGGACACTGCGTTCAGTTCTGGGCGCTGCACTTCAGGAAGGATATATTGGCCTTGGAGGGGATGCAGCGCAGATTTACCAGAATAATACCGGGGCTAAAAGGGTTAAATTATGAGGACAGGTTGCAGTGACTAGGCTTGCATTCCCTCGAGTATAGAAGATTAAGAGGTGATCTAATTGAGGTGTTTAAGATGATTAAGGAGTTGATGGGGCAGATAGAGAGAAACTATTTCCTCTGGTGGTGGGGGGGAGTCCAGAACAAGGGGACAGAACCTTAAAATTAGAGCCAGGCCATTCAGGGGTGATGTCAGGAAGCACTTCTTCACACAGAGGGTAGTGGAAATCTGGAACTCTCTCCCCCAAAATGCTGTTGAGGCTGGAGGTCAACTGAAAATTTCAAAACTGAGTGATAGATTTTTGTTAGGTAAGGGTGTTAAGGGTTACGGAACCAAGGTGGGTAAATGGAGTTAAGATACAGATCAGCCCTGATCTAACAGAATAGCAGAACTGACTCGAAGTGCTGAATGGCCTCCTCCTGGTCCTATGTTCCTAATTTCCAGCTGTAAAGTGTGCTGTTGTGCAGCACATTAAACGATGAAAAATATGAGGTAGTCTGAGTGCTCTGCATGCAGTCACAGGCTCTGTGTAACAGGCGGAGAGGACGTCTATACATCACCCCATCCCCAGGACAAGGGAAGTGTTAGCTAGCCTCACTGCGGCCGCTTTTTGATACATCCTTGCTCTCTGCATGACATCATTCCTGCCACCTCCTTCCAGG
This sequence comes from Squalus acanthias, assembly GCA_030390025.1. Classification (NCBI taxonomy): domain Eukaryota; kingdom Metazoa; phylum Chordata; class Chondrichthyes; order Squaliformes; family Squalidae; genus Squalus; species Squalus acanthias. Next base: position 1,528,910 of record JASTWF010000044.1, read on the forward strand.
TACTCTGCCTTCCTCTCCTGGGGGAAGGATGTTCTGCAGTGCCAACCCAGCAGCCATATTTGGGCTCACTTTGTGCCACATTAGCTCTGCTGAGATATCTAAAAAAAACCTGGTGCTTCTCGATGCGTCTGCGTGAAGTGCCCAGCTGTAAAGGGCCAGCTCCAGACCTTGATGCCTCTATAGTGGATCAGCAGCCTGCCAGCACTCCTCACTCCTCCCAATGACTTGGCACAAAGGGAGAGTCAAATTAGAGTCAGAGTTTGCTTCGTGGTAGCGTCTCTCTCCTCTGAGTCAGAAGGTCATGGGTTCTAAGACATGTTTCAGAGACTTGAGCCCATAATCCAGCAATCAGATATTTTTATACCGAGGAAATATTTCCTACCTTCATAATTCCAGGTGTAAAGCTGCGGAACGCATTTCAATCAGTCAGTAATTTGGGATTTGGAGGTTTGCACTGTCAAATTGCATCGGTTTTGTCGTGGGGTGCCGATTATATCTGTGACTGTGGATAGTACAGTGTGAAAAGCACAGATGGAAGTGGGGGTGCGGGGGAGCGGGGGGGGAGGAATTACATCGAATGTACGGCACAGAAACAGGCCATTCGGCCCAACTGGTCCATGCCGATGTTTCTGCTCCACACCAGCCTCCTCTCACCCCTCTTCATCGAACCCCATCAACATATCCTTCTATTCCTCACTCCCTCATGTACTTAGCTTCCCCTTAAATGTATCTCTGCTATTCACCTCAACCACTCCCTGTGGTAGCGAGTTCCACATTCTCACCACTCTCTGGGTAAAGAAGTTTCTCCTGAATTCCCCATTGGATTTATTAGTGACTATTTTATATTTATGGCCCCTAGTTCTGGTCTCCCCCACAAGTGGAAACATCGTCTCTACGTCACCCCTATCAAACCCCTTCATAATTTTAAAAACCTCTATCAGGTCACCCTTCAGTCTTCTCTTTTCTAGAGAAAAGAGTCCCAGCCTGTTCAATCTTTCCTGATAGGTATAACCTCTCAGTTCTGGTACCATCCTTGTAAATCTTTTTTGCACCTTCTCCAGTGCCTGTATATCCTTTTTATAATATAGAGAACAGAACAGTTCACAGGACTCTGTCGTCTAACCAAGGTTCTACATAAGTTTAAAGTAACTTCAATTCTATCGCCCGAACCCCAGTGCTTTGTTTGCTTTTTTATGGCCTTGTTAACCTGCGGCGCTACTTTTAGTGATTTGTGTGTCTCTGCCCCCAGATCCCTCTGCTCCTCTACCCCATTTGGACACTTAGGGGGAAAATTCAGTTGGTTTGCGCCTCCCGTTAGTGCCTTAAGAGGGCGCTAATGGGGCGCAAAGCAACTAGCGCCCGCGCGCGGTGATTTTTGCGCCGCTCACGAAATTAACTTGACATTTTGTGGCGGCGCTAAACACTACCGCCACGATCTCCTGCGCCGGCAGATCGTGACGTCAGTCGAGTGTGCAATGCCCCGGTAGCGCCCCGGACCGGATATTGAGTGGCACCCCCTGTCGTACCGCCTGCCGCTAGCAACGACAGGTTGAGGGGAGCGTTTTGCAGTCAGGAAGGGACTGGGGAGTGCTATTTAAAGGCGACCGCTTCCTGCCTTTTTTTGTTGGTGACATTTTTGTACCACGCATTCTGAGAGAGATAGAGAGACTTCTAGAGAGATTCAATGCTGTGTGAAGGAGTTTTGGGTACTGAGCAGCACTTTGCAGGTTCATTTTGATTTGCCCTTCCTTGTATCGATTTAGAAGAGACTGTGGGGGCTGCACTCTGAGCTCTTTCCCTGGGCCTCTCCATTGTTCTTTCCAGCAGATTTGATGTACAGGTCTCTCCAGGCCTAGATTCAAGGCTGCAATGAGCAGGATGTGGATGGAGAGCAAGATCGACCCTCCCTTTTAAGAACTGGCCGGCGCCATTGTGTCTGTGTTCCATTGCTGACTGACATTACATGAGCTTCGCCAGCGCTCTGAGTTAGCGCCTCGCTCCTCGGCCTTTGCGCCTTAAGACAGATGTGTAGCGCCTGATTTAGCGCTCCAATCACCTCCAGGGGCGATAAAAATCAAGTTTGCAGTTGGAGGCGATAATTAGCGCCAGGCCGATAATTGCGCCCCAAATGGGGCGATACTGAATTTCTCCCCCTTATTTTCCAAAAAAATAAAAAGAAAGACTTGCATTTATATAGTGCCCTTCACAACCTCAGGATGTCTCAAAGTGCCTCACAGCCAATGAAGTACTGTAGGAAACGCGGCAGCCAATTTGCGCACAACAAGCTCCCACAAACAGCAATGTGATAATGCCCAGATCATCTGTTTTTGTCATGTTGATTGAGGGATAAATATTTGCCAGGATAACTCCCCTTCTCTTCTTTGAAATAGTGCCATTGCATCTTTCATATCCACCTGAGAGAGCAGACAGGGTCTCAGTTTAACATCTCATCTTAAAGACGGCACCTCTGACAGTGCAACACTCCCTCAGCACTGCACTGGGAGTGTCAGCCTAGGTTTTTGTGCTCAAGTCTCTGGAGTGGGACTGTGAACCCACAACCTTCTGACTCCGAGGCAAGCTAGCCACTGAGCCACAGTTGACAGGCCTGGAGTCCAAGGAGTATGTGGCCTCCTTATTCTTCCTACCAAAATGTACCACCTCACACTTACTTATATTGAAGTTCATTTGCCAATTACAGCCCATTCTGCATGTTTATTATTGGGCCGAAAATTGATCCCGGGACGCGAGAGTACGCACTGCGTACTCTCGCGTATTCCCACTCCAATTGCCGGTTTTCTGCATGCCCTGCGCATGCGCTGAAAACCGGCAATTGCTCTTCTGAAAAGGGGGCGGGGCCTGGGTGCATCGCGTGCGCGCTACAGGCTGCGTGCACGCTGTGCACTTCATGCTTTGGACGCGCAGGTAAGTACGGAAGATTTTGGAAATGTAAAAAGGAGGAGTAAGACCCACTTTTAAGAAGGTAAGTAGTGAATTAAGTATTTTTTTGAATTTTTTTTAACAGGTATATCTTTTTTAGAGACTTTAAAGACAGGTAAGTTTATTTTTATAACTTTTTAAAAGATTTTAAATTTTTTCAAAAATTTAATTTTTTATTTAAAATGGTTAATTTAATTAACTATACTTATTTTATTAATGTGATGGTTTTTTTAAAAATTTAATTGAGGTTTAGCTGTTATTTTGGGGGGGTGTAAGATTCATAGATTTCACAGCCGTGCTGTGAAACTTATGAATGGAAGATGGTGTGCTGCCATTGGCTCTAACTGAGTCACGTGATCCCACAGCGCGCACGAATTCACTACGCCGCTGGGATACGCAAGCACTGCCCAGCTGATCTCTAGAACATGAAGTTCGTGCGAGTTGGATCTGAAAAAGCACAAGCGAGGTGAGAGATCGTGGGAAAGCCTTACCCCCGCGGGAACAGAGCGAGATCAATTTCTGGGCCATTGTCTTCCTGTATTGTGTCGCAGTCCTCTGTATTAACTACACCCCCCAATTTGGTGTCATCTGCAAATTTTGAAATTGTACTTCCCGGTCCAAGTCGTTTATGTAAATAGTGAACAACAGTGGTTGCAGCACTCATCCCTGTGGAGCACCACTTCCCACCTTCAGCCAGTCTGAGTAACTACCTTTAACCCCCACTCTCTGTTTTCTGTTTTGTAGCCAGCTTACTCTCCATTCTGCTACTTGTCCCCTGACTCCACATGCTCTGACCTTAGTCATGACTCTACTATGGTACACTGAGTAACAAAGAGCAATGGTCTGCTCCAAACTACAAGTACCTGTCTCAAATCAATACCCACCCAGTGGCACATGGCTGGCAAACCCAAGTTATGCTGCTGGGATGTTTTTTTATTAATTCATGGGATGTGGGTGTCGCTGGCAAGGCCAGCATTTATTGCCATCCCTAGTTGCCCTTGAGAAGGTGGTGGTGAGCTGCCTTCTTGAACCGCTGCAGTCCGTGTGGTGAAGGTGCTCCCACAGTGCTGTTAGGTAGGGAGTTCCAGGTTTTTGACCCAGCGATGATGAAGAACCGACAATATATTTCCAAATCAGGATGGTGTGCGACTCGGAGGGGAACTAGGAGGTGATGGTGTTCCCATGCGCCTGCTGCCCTTGACCTTCTAGGTGGAAGAGGTCGCGGGACATCAGGGATGGGAAGAGTTACCTGGACACTTTGATCCAGGAGGCAGTCACACCCCTTAGGCATTCGCACCAAAATAAATGAATTAATAGCGCAGATAGAAATGAACAGGTTTGATCTAATAGCCATAACAGAGACGTGGTTGCAAAGTGGCCAAGGTTTGGAAATAAATATTCCAGGATACTTAACTTTTAGAAGAGATAGGCAAAATGGAAAAGGAGGAGGGGTAGTCCTGATAATAAAGGATGGGATAAAGACAGTAGAGAGAAAGGATGTTAGCTCTGAAAATCAAGAAGTAGAATAAGTTTGGGTAGAGCTAAGAAACAGCAAAGGGCAGAAAACATTGGTGGGAGTTGTTTATAGGCCCCCAAACAGTAGTTGAATGTAGGGCAGAGCATAAATCAGGAAATTAGAGGTGCATGTAACAAGGGTAATACAGTGATCATGGGGGACTTTAATCTACATATAGACTGGGTAAACCAAATTTGCAGTATTAGTGTGCAGGACAAATTCATGGAATGTATGCAAGATAGTTTTCTAGATCAGTATGTTGAGGAACCAACTAGGGAACAGGCTATTTTAGATCTAGTATTGTGCAATGAGAAAGGGTTCATTGATAACCTTGTAGTAAAGGGGCCTTTAGGGAAGAGTGACCATAATATGATAGAATTTTATATTGAGTTTGAAAGTGATTTGGTTAAGTGTGAAACTAGGGTCTTAAATCTAAACAAAGCAAACGACGTAGGTATGAGGGGCGAGTTGGCTACGGTAGATTGGGAAACTACATTAAAAGGTATGACGGTAGACAAGCAATGGTAGCATTTAAAGAATTAATGCATATTTTACAACAAATATACATTCCTTTAAGGCACAAAACCCCACAGGAAAAGTGGTCCAACTGTGGCTAACAAGAGAATTTAAAGATAGTATTAGATCAAAGGAAGAGGCTTATAATGTTGCCAAAAAGAGTATTAAGCCTGAGGATTGGGAGGATTTTAGAATTCAGTGGAGGACCAAGAAATTGATAAAGAAAGGGAAAACAGAATATGAGAATAAACTAGCGAGAGACATAAAAACAGACTGCAAAAGCTTCTATAGGTATGTGAAAAGGAAAAGATTAGCGAAAGTAAATGTGGGTCCCTTACAATAGCAAAATAGTGCGGATGCTGGAAATCTGAAATAACAACAGAAAGCGCCGGAAAAACTCAGCAGGTCAGGCAGCATCGAGGAGAGAGAAACAGAGTCAGCGTTTCGGGTCAAACCCTTCGTCAGAACTGGAAAAGGTTCGGGAGGAATGATTTTTAAGCAGGGACAGGGAGGAGGGGAGGAAAGAACAAAGGGAAGGTCTGTGATAGGATGGAAGGCAGGAGAAATTCCGGTCACCTGTCACTTTAATTCTCCTCTCCACTCCCACTCTGATCTCTCCATCCTCGGCCTCTTACATTGTTCCAACGAAGCTCAATGTAAGTTCGAGGAACAGCATCTCAATAGGCACTTTACAGCCTTCTGGACTTAACATCAAATTCAACAATTTCAGACTATAAATTGGCCCCTGTATTTCTTTTTTTCCCTCTTGTTTCCTCACATGGTAGCTGTTAATGTTGCTGCTATCATCATTCACCCATCATCTAGAGCCATCTTTTGTTTCTTCACTTGTCCCATTGCCTCTCCTTTTGCCTTGCACCATCATCCCTTTTATCATTCAATCTCTCCTGCCTTCCATCCTATCACAGTCCCTCCCTTTGTTCTTTCCTCCCCTCCTCCCTGCCCCTGCTTAAACATCTCTCCTCCCGAACCTTTTCCAGTTCTGACGAAGGGCTCGACCCGAAACGTTGACTCTGTTTCTCTCTCCTCGATGCTGCCTGACCTGCTGCGTGTTTCCAGCACTTTCTGTTGTGGGTCCCTTACAGTCTGAGACAGGAGAAGTTATAATGGGGAATAAGGAAATTGCAGAGAAATTAAACAAATACTTTGGGCTGGATTTTGATACTGGGGGCGGGTTGGGGTTGTGAATCCCACTTTTTGGGCTGTAGACCCGCCTCCATTGACTTGTGGCCAACCCACTCGATTTTCCCTTGATTGACCTTGTTGAGCCCGCCCAATGGGCTCAGCAGGCCAATTAAGGGCCACCCGGCAACAGGTGATGTCACAGATTGACATTTCATCTGTCAAGAGCTTTTGACAGATGAAATATCAACATTTGACAGCTCTGTGAAGCTGTCAAACACTGACAATCTGTCTTCTAACTTGAGTCCTTCCTCTCAGGCTGAGTTAGAAATCATTCCAGCACAGAAAACAGAGGCTGAAACTTTTGACAGCACCACGGCCTTTCTGCTTTCTGTGCCGGTGAGATTTCTGACTCCCGAGAACTGAAAGGCTGACATCTGCAGGAGGAAGTTAAGGTAAGTAAAACTTTTTCCAACACTTTACACTTACCTTACACACTTACCTCTGCACACATGCACCCATCACTCACCTGCCCACCAGACATATCGACCCCTCCAACCCCTGCAGACCCACGGTCCGCCTCGCTAACTTGGCATGGTTGCCACCTGTCGGGAAGCCCACATTTCAGCCTTCAAAATAGGGATTAGGCAAAAAAACTGCCTGTTAACTACCTGTTAACAGGCAGTTAATTGTCACTAATCCCCTTCCCGCCTCGGGGAGGCGGGTCCCAGCACAGGTCGGGCACCCGCTGCCAGCGAAACTGGCATGGAGGCGGGTTGGAGTCGGGATGGGGTCAGACCCCCGAATCTGCAACTTTAACCCCCCACACGCCTCCAAACCCGCCTCCATGGTGCAATGAAAATCCAGCCCTTTGTGTCTGTCTTCACGGAAGAAGACGCAAAAAACTTTCCAGAAATAGTGGAGAACCAAGGCTCTAGCGAGAATGAGGAACTGAAAGAAATTAGTATTATTAAAAAAATAGTACTGGAGAAATTAATAGGACTGAAAGCCAATAAATCCCCAGGACCTGATGGCCTACATCCTAGTGTTTTGAAAGAGGTGGCTATTGAGATAGTGGATGATTGGTTCTACTGGTAACCATCTTCTTAAACCCCTCTCCACTGTCTCCTCCACCCTCACCTCCGATAACATGTGTGAGGAGCTCATGGACTTCTTTGTCGCTAAGATTGAGACCATCCATTCAGCTGCCTCTGCCACTTCCCTCCCTCACTGGGCCAAACTTCCGCTAAGGTTCCCCACTGCCCTAGCCCTGAACTCACATCTTTCTCCAGTGTCTCTCCGATCTCCCCTCATGACCTCTCTGCGCTCATCTTGTCCATGAGACCCACCTCCTGCTCCCTCGACCCTATTCCCACCAAACTGCTGACCACCCAACTTCCTTTTCTGGCTCCCATGTTAGCTGATATTGTTCTCTTTCCTGAGGTACAGTCCCCCGCTCCCCCAAATCTGTCGTCATCACCCCTCTCCTCAAAAAAACAAACGTTGATCCCTCTGTCCTTGCAAACTACCGCCCCATCTCTAACCTCCCTTTCCTTTCCAAAGTCCTTGAACGTGTTGTCGCCTCCCAAATCCATGCCCATCTTTCCCGCAATTCCATGTTTGAATCCCTCCAATCAGGTTTCCGCCCTTGCCACAGTACCGAAACGGCTCTCATGAAAGTCACAAATGACATCCTTTGTGACTGTGACAAAGGTAAACTATCCCTCCTCGTCCTTCTTGACTTGTCTGCAGCCTTTGACACGGTTGACCACTCCATCCTTCTCCAACGCCTCTCCACCGTCGTCCAGCTGGGTGGGACTGCACTCACCTGGTTCCATTCTTATCCATCTAATTGTAACCAGAGAATCACCTGCAACGGCTTCTCTTCCCGCTCCCGCATCGTTACCTCTGGTGTCCCCCAAGGATCTATCCTTGGCCCCCTCCTATTTCGCATCTACATGCTGCCCCTTGGTGACATCATCCGAAAACACAGCAACAGTTTCCACATGTTCACTGACGACCCCCAGCTCTACCTCACTACCTCTTCTCTCGACCCCTCCACGGTGTCTAAATTGTCAGACTGCTTGTCCGACATACAGTTCTGGATGAGCAAAAATTTTCTCCAATTAAATATTGGGAAGACCGAAGCCATTGTTTTCGGTCCCCGCCACAAACTCCGTTCCCTAGCCACTGACTCCATCCCTCTCCCTAACATCTGTCTGAGGCTGAACCACACTGTTCGCAACCTTGGTGTCATATTTGACCCTGAAATGAGCTTCCGACCACATATCCGCGGCATAATAAAGACCGCCTACTTCCACCTCCGTAACATCGCCCGACTCCGCCCCTGCCTCAGCTCATCCGCTGCTGAAACCCTCATCCATGCCTTTGTTACCACTAGGCTTGACTATTCCAATGCACTCGATATATACTTGCCATAGAGGGAGTGCAACAAAGGTTCACCAGACTGGTTCCTAGGATGGGGGGATTGTCCTATGAGGAGAGATTGAGTAGGCTAGGCCTATGTTCTCTAGAGTTTAGAAGAATGAGAGGTGATCTCATTGAAACATACAAAATTCTAACAGGGCTTGACAGGGTAGATGCAGGGAGGATGTTTCCCCTGGCTGGGGAGTCTAGAACCAGGGGTCACAGTCTCAGAATAAGGGGTCGGCCATTTAGGACTGAGATGAGGAGAAATTTCTTCACTCAGAGGGTGGTGAATCTTTGGAATTCTCTAACCCAGAGGGCTGTGAAGGCTCAGTCATTGAGTATAATCAAGACACAGATCGATAGATTTTTGGATATTAAGGGGATCAAGGGATATGGGGATAGTGCAGGAAAGTGGAGATGAGGTAGAAGATCAGCCATGATCTTATTGAATGGCACAGCAGGCTCGAAGGGCCAAATGGCCTACTCCTGCTCCTATTTCTTATGTTCTTATGTTCTTATGCACACTGTCCCATCTAACATTTCCAGTGTAGGTACAGCACAGGTTAGATACAGAGTGAAGCTCCCTCTACACTGTCCCATCAAACACTCCCAGGGCAGGTACAGCACAGGTTAGATACAGAGTGAAGCTCCCTCTACACTGTCCCATCAAACACTCCCAGGGCAGGTACAGCACGGGTTAGATACAGAGTGAAGCTCCCTCTACACTGTCACAACCCCAGAAGAGTGCCCTCTATGACCCCAATGTGACATTTTCCATGTCACATCAGCGACCAAATGGCCTTTCTGTGTGAGTTTGCCAATTTCGGGCCAATTGGCGTTCATGAGTGCGTCTCCACAGGAAATGGGTTACAATGCTCAAACATATTTCATGATAATAGGCTCATAAAGGCCAGAAATCAGAGGAGACTTTCACCCCAGCAGGCAAGGATGAACGTGAGCGAAGGGCCGAGGGTAAAACCCAGCTCACTGCTCCCCAGCAGTCAGGAGGAAGCTTCACAGTGTTTATAACCTAAGCTTACCGTATGATGGCGATGAGATCAGATTCCTGCAAACACACTCCCTAATTTAGCATTTCTGAATATGGGCATAATCCTGCCTGTTTCAGTCATGGCAATGAGTCGGGTTCCGTTCAGACACTCATCGGGAGCTCAATGAGACGAGGGGAGTGCACATCCACAGGAGCTGACACTGAGACGCACACGGGCCGTACCGTACCAGACAGGAGAGAATCGTGAGGTGAGGGGAGGAGAGGAGGGATTGGGGAGGGTGGGGAGCAGGGGTGAGGAGGAGGAGAGGAGAGGAAAGGAGTGGAGAAGTGGAGAGGAGGAAACTGGGGCAAATCACTTTGGAAGCATTGTTGATGCTTCACATCTTAACACTGATGGAGGTGTGAACACAGCTCCTGTGCTGAACTGACTGTTTTAGTTAATTCACTAGAATAGTCTGCAGTCTCTTGTTGAGCTGTTGGATGTGCTGGGTCATCATTTGTTTCTGCCACAATCCATGGGATGGAAAGCCTGAGTGTATAACTCAGACACCTCTGGCTTGTGATGTCTGCTGCACTAAATCCAACATCTCCCCTCGGCTTTCACAAGGCATTAATGGGGCTTACAGGCTCAGTCAATGTTCACACTGCCTGCTGTGCCCATTCCTAAACCCCCAACTCATCACATTCCTCCGATTTACTGACGTCAGCGATCCAGACACTCTCACTGCTGCAAGCATTAATGGTTTGGATTTTTTGAGTGTCGCTGAGCGGCTGGGACCAGCTGTAAACACAGAAAGGAGCAGCACTGAGTACAGCTCCACCCTTCATCAGACACAAAAGGTCACTTCATTTGGGAGCCTTTGCTGTCCCATTTAACATGGCTCGAGTTATAGTATTCTAAAGTCTCCTGCTGTCTGTCACAGCGAATACTCCCAATCCCTGCTGATGGACCCTGGTTAATCTGTACACTAAGCAGAGGAACTTAACCTAATACAGTCCATGGGATTGATAATACAATGCTGTGCCTCCTTAGTACTGCTGGGCTGTGGGTATGGGTAACCCAGTAGGATCATACTCCTGTTACACAGTGTGTCGGAAAGGCCAGCGGTGGGGAGGGCAGAGGGCGGGGAGGGGAGGGAGGGGAGAGGAGAGGTGTGCAGGGGGTGGGGTGCAGGGGACAGGGGTGCAGGGGGAGGGTGTACAGGGGGTGGGGGTGCAGGGGGAGGGTGTGCAGGGGGATGGGGTGCAGGGGGAGGGTGTGCAGGGGGATGGGGTGCAGGGGGAGGGGTTGCAGGGGGAGGGGTTGCAGGGGGAGGAGGGGGAGGGTGTGCAGGGGAGGGGGTGCAGGGGGATGGGGTGCAGGGGGAGGGGTTGCAGGGGGAGGGGTTGCAGGGGGAGGAGGGGGAGGGGGTGCAGGGGGAGGAGGGGGAGGGGGTGCAGGGGGAGGAGGGGGAGGGGGTGCAGGGGGAGGGGTTGCAGGGAAAGAGGGTGCAGGGGGAGGAGGGGGAGGGGGTGCAGGGGGAGGGGATGCAGGGGGAGGAGGGGGAGGGGGTGCAGGGGGAGGGGATGCAGGGGGAGGAGGGGGAGGGGGTGCAGGGGGAGGGGATGCAGGGGGAGGAGGGGGAGGGGGTGCAGGGGGAGGGTGTGCAGGGGGAGGAGGGGGAGGGGGTGCAGGGGGAGGGGTTACATAGATACATAGATACATAGAAGATAGGAGCAGGAGTAGGCCATCCGGCCCTTCGAGCCTGCTCCGCCATTTAATGAGATCATGGCTGATCCTCCAATTCAGTATCCCGTCCCCGCCTTCTCTCCGTAACCCTTAACCCCTTTTGCCTGTAGAAATATATCTAATTCCCTCTTAAATATATTTAATGAGCTGGCGTACACTGCCCTCTGTGGCAATGAGTTCCACAGGTTCACCACCCTCTGAGTGAAGAAATTCCCCCTCATTTCTGTCCTAAATGGTTTAGCCCTTATCCTTAAATTATGTCCTCTAGTTCTGTTCTCACCCGCCAAGGGAAACATTCCTTCTGCATCTAGTCTGTCTAGACCTGTCAGAATTTTATACACTTCTATGAGGTCCCCTCTCAATCTTCTAAACTCCAGTGTGTACATCCCTAAACTACATAGTCTCTCCTCATAGGTCAATCCCGCCATTTCTGGTATCAGCCTGGTGAATCGCCGCTGCACCCCCTCCATGGCAAGAACATCTTTCCTCAGATGAGGCGACCAAAACTGTACACAGTACTCGAGGTGTGGTCTCACCAGTGCCCTGTACAGCTGCAGCAAGGTATCCCTGTTCCTGTATTCCAACCCTTTTGCTATGAAGGCCAGCATACCGTTTGCCTTCTTGACCGCCTGTTGCACCTGCATGCTCGCCTTCAGTGACTGGTGTACAAGAACACCCAGGTCTCTCTGTACTTCCCCCTCTCCCAATTTATTGCCATTTAAATAATAATTTGCCCTCCCGTTCCTGCACCCAAGGTGGATAACTTCGCACTTGTCCACATTATAGTGCATCTGCCATTTATCCGCCCAATCACCCAGTCTGTCCAAATCGCTCTGGAGCTTCCTGGTCTCCTCCTCTGAGCCCACCCCCCCTCCTAGTTTAGTGTCGTCTGCAAATTTGGAAATGCTGCATCCGACTCCCTGATCCAGGTCATTAATGTAAATTGTGAACAGCTGGGGACCCAGGACAGATCCCTGCGGTACCCCACTTGTTACTGCCTGCCATTCAGAAAATGAGCTGTTTATTCCAACTCTCTGGTTTCTATCTGACAGCCAGTTCTCTATCCACGTCAATACTTTCCCCTTTATCCCATGAGCTTCAATTTTCCATGCTAATCTTTTATGTGGGACCTTGTCGAAGGCCTTTTGGAAGTCCAGGTACACCACATCTACTGGCTCTCCCCCATCTATTTTACCAGTTACTCCCTCAAAAAATTCCAATAGATTAGTCAAGCACGATTTACCCTTTGTAAATCCATGTTGACTCTGTCCTATCCTGTCCCCATTTGCTAAGTGCAGGGGGAGTGGTTGCAGGGGGAGTGGTTGCAGGGGGAGGGGGTGCAGGGGGCGGGGTTGCAGGGAAAGGGGGTGCAGGGGAGGGGGTGCAGGGGGAGGGGGTGCAGGGGGAGGAGGGGGCAGGGGGAGGGGGTGCAGGGGGAGGAGGGGGAGGGGGTGCAGGGGGAGGGTGTGCAGGGGGCGGGGGTGCAGGGGGAGGGGGTGCAGGGGGAGGGTGTGCAGGGGGCGGGGGTGCAGGGGGAGGGGGTGCAGAGGGAGGGGGTGCAGGGGAGGGGGTGCAGGAGGAGGAGGTGCAGGGGGAGGGGGTGCAGGGGGCGGGGTGCAGGGGGAAAGGATAGCACAGGTGCCAGTGCGCCAGAGGGCGAGGTCACCCACTAGTTCTGCTGCAGAGGAGTCAGATGAGTACTTCGATGGGCCAGGCTACAGAAGAAGGGTGATGGCTGTACATAACCAAATGCTTGGTGCATTGGGAAGCCTGCCAGAAAGCCTGCACTCAATGTCAAGGAGCAAGGAGGAGTCCAGCACCAATTTGGCACAGGGCTTTACGCAGAGCTTAGATCCCATCCTTCCCAACATGGAATGGGTGGTCACCTCCATTGGCACACCTGTCGAACCCATCATGATGCAGCATCTGAAGGCCGATGTCACAGCTTCCATTGCAGCACAAACAGCTTCCATCAAAGGTCTGAGTGCTGGAGTGGAAGCTCAGTCTTCTGTCATCCTGGCTCTGGATACCACTGTTCAAAGAGGCTTCCAGGGCATCACAACAGTCCATCAATCTGTTCTCCAACAGATTACTCGGATTGCTGAGGCGCCGCCCCGGGGGCAGTGGCAGTGGCTCGATGGAGCACGAACCTGCTGTCCTCGCTCAGAAAGACAGCATTCGTGCTCCCACCACTGCCACTCCGCCAGTGCCCTTGCTGCTGCCTGTCAGCCAGCCAGCCCAGACTGCTGCTGAAGGTGGTGGAGTCCACAGCCGGGCCTTCTAGGCCCAGAGCTGCTCGAGGTCGTCCTCCAAGGCCATCTGCAGTCTCCCCCACTGAAAGTCGGCAGCCTTCCACAGTTGTGCTGCAGCCATTGGGGGTGCACCTCATAGGAGCACTGGGTCAGGCAAAGGCACACTCTAGATTGGCACTGAGGGAATGCACAAGAGTGATTAGTTTATTTTTGTATGCAATATGTCATGATTGAATTTATAAAATTGGACTGGAATGTACATTTTCTGGTGGTTCTATTTTTGTGTTGTCGGAAAGTGAACGATGTGATGGTCAGTGATAGAGGAAAGGTAAGGAATGTGGGACTGTTGGTGAATGGGGAGATGTGGTTGAGGTTATTGTAGGCCTGCTGTGTACACGTGCGTGGGTTCGGAACCAACGCTGCCATTTTCGACCGCCACACTCCAGCCTACGCCCTATCTTAACCTCGCACAGCTGAACACGACGTTAAACGGCATGAAGGATCCCCCCCACCCCCACCAGCGCTACTTATACAGATCATCAACTACTTACTGGTTAGGTGCTGGATTATTTCTTCTTGCTGTTGGTGCAATTTTATATGGTTTTGGAGCTTTCCTATACTTGTCTAAAGTTTCAATAATTTACAGGGAGTGGTTTGGCTGGTCCTGAAGTACTTTTTTGTTGATTTAAAATCTTGTGCTGAAGCAAGTTGCTTCCAGACATGGGTGGCCTGGTAGGCCTTCCTATTGGAATTAAACATGACTGGGAGAATGAAGAGAGGCCACACAGAGCAGGACAAGCTGCTCAATGAAGGAGGAGGAAGAGGGGGAGAAGGGCTCTCAGCAGGAGGCCATATCCGCAGAGGGTCTTTCGGGAGCAATTCTCTTACCTAAACGTCAGATATGACCAATGCTTGAGATGTCTTCGCTTCACAAAAGAGGTTGTGACTGAAATCAGCCAACTGCTGCAGCTACAACACCAACTGTACAGTTTTGGTCTCCTTATTTAAGGAGGGATATACTTGCATTGGAGGCAGTTCAGAGAAGGTTCACGAGGTTGATTCCAGAGATGAAGGGGTTGTCTTATGAGGAAAGATTGAGCAGGTTGGGCCTATACTCATTGGAGTTTAGAAGAATGAGAGGTGATCTTATTGAAACATATAAGATTCTGAAGGGGCTCGACAGGGTAGATGCTGAGAGGAGGTTTCCCCTCGTGGGGGAATCTAGAACTAGGGGGCATAGTTTCAGGATAAGGGGTCGTCCATTTAAAATGGAGATGAGGAGGAATTTCTTCTCTCAGAGGGTTGTGAATCTTTGGAATTCTCTACCCCAGAGAGCTGTGGAGGCGGAGTCACTGAATATATTCATGGCTGAGAAAGAAAGATTTTTGAAAAACAGGGGAGTCGAGGGTTATGGGGAGCGGGCAGGAAAGTGGAGTTGAGGCTAAGATCAGATCAGCCATGATCTTATTGAATGGCGGAGCAGGCTCGAGGGGCCAAATGGGCTACTCCTGCTCCTATTTCTGATGTTCTTAAAGCAGGGCAAGGACAGCATTGCTTGTCGCTGTCAAGGTGACTGTGGCTCTTAACTTTTATGCGTCTGGCTCCTTCCAGGCTACTGGCGATATAAGCAACATCTCGCAGTTTGCAGTACACTAATGAATAAGAGAGGTCGCTGTGAAAGGATATTTACTTGTCCTAGCCCCTTTGGGGCTATCCTGGATCAGGCGTATTTCTCAGACGTTCACTTTCAACTAAAGTTTGAGGTCGCCGAATCTTAAAGACGCTTAACTGTGTCTAAAGGTCTGGGCTATCTCTCCCGAAAGGAAAGGAGCAATCCGAGAATTTTACCGTCCTCCAGATAGCACTTTTAATAAGTTTAGCTAGACTGTAACGTTCCGGATATTATGAGGGTCCGGAAAATTCCCTCAGACATGGACCTCTCCACCAAAGAGTGTACAGAGATTGGGTTCGCGAGTTATTGATACAGAAGACTTATGTGAGACAATTCTAAAAATATATAGAGATTTATTAAAAGAACCAACATCCAATTTACAGTTGGTGAATCAGTCAATCGCAGCGCTAACAGCTCTAAAAAGAGAAAAATTACGATCTTTTTAACAGAGAATCTTACTTTTAAATCTTAACTTCACTACAGTGTTACAGTTCTTAAAATTTTCTATACAGGATATCCATCAATATCAAATTACCTTCGATCCCCGAGGTACAAAGAGTGGAAGACCACAGAGCCGCCTCTGTAGTCGAGAATCGCCTTGCCCAATTAAAGCGATTCTGATATCCCATTTGAGACTTCAATATTTATACCCTTTTTCAGTTGTATCCCATAAGGTTTCTGCTGATCCAAGTTAATTATCACTATTCATCTTTCTGCTGACCTCTTGCAATTCTTACTGCTACATCGGCAATAGTGATTGGGAGTTTTTACCATATAGGTGTGAAGGCAGATGTCCCTTATCTTATGTGCCATCTTTACGAGGTTTAATTTAGATCACTTATCCAGGGTTGACCATTATTCTGTTCCCAAAAGGCCAGCCAATCGGAGCCACCCATTCTTCTGTTTCAATAAGGTTATTTATTCAGGGTCAACAACTTGTCCTGTTTCAATAGGCAGAATTCTTTCATACCTATTTCATAGTTAGGTTTCTAAATTTCCAAACCCAGTTTGTCATGTTTTAAAGAATTTATAAGGTAGAGTTCCTTATAAGGTACTCTTCAGGGTCAACCACTGTTTTATCTCAACAAGGCCAGAATTCTTTCATAAGATAGAATATTTTTCTAAAAAGGTTATATAGTATATTCCTTCACAACTGAGGCTCTCAAAACACAGAGAGACAGCTTCATCTCATTCCCTCTTGCCAGAGGTGAGCAGGCGGTGTGAGCACATGGGTTTGTTTGGATTGCAGGCTTCCCCATGATGCAGGGTGCCATTGACTACACGCACATTGCTCTGCGAGCGCCTCATGTTACTCGGCCATTTTCATGAACTGAAAGGGATTTCACTCTCTCAATGTCCAGCTGTTGTGTGACTACAGGCAGCGCATCATGCAGGTCAATGCCCGGTATCCTGGCAGTAGTCACAATTCCTTCTTTCTGTGGCAGTCTGCTGTGCCACCTGTATTTGACCCAACATGGCAAGTCAAAGGCTGGTTACTGGGTGACAAGAGTTATTGCATGTGCACACAAACACACAGATACAGCTCACGCAAACTCCCATACACACATAGTCACAGTCACATGCACACACACTCAGATGATAACACACACACTCACACATTCACACCTACTCACACACACACTCACACATACACACACACACACTCACACATTCACACCTACTCACACACACACTCACACATACACACACACACATACACACACTTACACACAAACTCACACACACACACTTACACTCACTCACACACACACTCACACACTCACATACTCACACAAACTCACACTCACACACACTCACACCCTCACACACACACACACTCACTCACACATGTACTCGCACACACACACTCACACATACACTCATACACTCACACACATACTCACATACACACACACACACACTGACACATACACTCACACACACTCACACGTACTCACACACTCACTCACACACTCATACTCACACACACACTCACACACAAACGTACTCACACACATACACACACGTACTCACACACACACTCACACACACTCACACACACACACTCACACACACACTCACTCATACACTCACACACATGCACACACACACTCACACAGACACACACACACCTTCACAAACACACCCTCACACACACACACACTCTCTCTCACACACACACACTCACACACCCACATTCATACCCACACACACACACTCACACTCACACACACACACTCACACACAAACATACTCACACACACACACACACACACATACACACACACACACACGTACTCACACTCACACACACTCACACTCACACACACACGTACTCATACACACACTCATGCACCCACACATATACACTTGGCTGATTGCTCACTGCCGAGTCCGCAGCGAATGGTGTGAATCTCCTCGGGCAGCCAATCACCATTTACCTGTGGGGCAGGAGAGCTGCTAATGTCTGGAGCTTCAGAAATGAATGAAATTTACACACAGTAAGAAACTGATGCACAAGGAGGAAAAATGACCAGTTACCAATTTATTTACAAGTAACAAAATAAATACAGAGTAATTTGACAACTTATACAAATGACCTTATACAGCATTAATACTCTGCAGTATACAGATGGCTGCTAACAGAAATAGTACTTTTGCAGTCTGCAAATGGATGTGTGTAGTATTAATACCCTGGAGTTTACAAATAGATATGTACAGCATTAATACTCTACATTCTACTGAAACATGTGATAAACCTTGCTTGAATCTACAGTAAAACCTGCTGACTCTCACCCAGCTGGAAGGGACTGTTCAGTCCACTGGATGGGACGGGAACACTCTGAGAGTCACTGCAACACTCTGATAAATCCCACACCGCTCATTCCATCCACCAGTTGTCTGGGCAATAACATGATGAGGCTGTAAAGTATCATTGCCACCACAACTAACTAAACTACTCCACTGGCAGACAGCTCTGCATTATTTCTTGTTCTTGTTTTGTCTCCGCTTGGAAACTCTGACTGGGACCAGTCAAACTAGTTTGAACTGGTTTGAGCAGATTAGAACAGATTAGATTTTAGGGAACGGTAGCATAGTGGTTCTGTTACTGGACTAGTAATCCAGAGACCTGGACTAATGATTGGTGAGACTTGAGTTCAAATCCCACCACGGCAGCTGGGGAATTTAAATTCAGTTAATTAAATAAATCTGGAATAAAAAGCTAGTATCAGTAATGGTGACCAAGAAACTATTGGATTGTTGTAAAAACCCATCACTCACACTCACATACACACACTCACACACAAACATACTCACACACACACATATGTGTATGAATAATGTCCTTTAGGGAAGGAAATCTGCCATCCTTAGCCGGTCTGGCCTATATGTGACTCCAGACTCACAACAATGGGGTTGACACTTAACTGCCCTCTGAAATGGCCAAACAAGTCACTCAGTTGTAACAAAGCACTACAAAAAACAATAAAAATAAAACTGGACAGATTACCTGGCATCGACCTAGGCACCTACTTCAGACATGACAATGGCCCAGTCGACCCTGCAAAGTCCTCCTCACTAACATCTGGGGACTTGTACCAAAATTGGGAGAGCTGTCCCACAGACTAGTCAAGCAACAGCGTGACATAGTCATAGTCACAGAATCATACCTTTCAACCAATGTCCCACATTCCTCTGTCACCATCCCTGGGTATGTCCTGTCCCACCAGAGCTGGTGGCACAGTGGTATACAGTCAGGAGGAAATGGCCCCAACACTCAACATTGACTCTGGACCCCATAAAGTCTCAAGGCTTCAAACATGGCAACCTACCGCCCTCCCTCAGCTGATGAATCAGTACTCCTCCATGTTGAACACCACTTGGAAGAAGCACTGAGAGTACTCTAGGTGGGGGACTTCAATGTCCATCACCAAAAGTGGCTTGGTAGCACCACTATAGGACATAGCTGCCAGACTAGGCCAGCGGCAGGTGGTGAGAGAACCAACCCAAGGGAAAAACCTACTTGACCTCGTCTTCACCACTACCACCGTGCGTAGATACAGAACAGATGAAGCAGCTCAAAACTGAGCATTCGTGAGACATTTTTGGGCCATCAGCAGCTGAATTGCATTCCACCACAATCTGTAACCTCATAGCCTGGCATATCCCTCACTCTACCATTACCATCAAACCAGGGGACCAACCCTAGTTCAATGAGGAGTGTAGAAGAGCATGCCAGGAGCAGCACCAGGTGTACCTAAAAATGAGGTGCCAACCTGGGGAAGCTGCAACACAGGACTACATACATGCTAAACAGCGGAAGCAGCATGCTATAGACGGGGCTACGCGATCCCACAATCAACGGATCAGATCAAAGCTCTGCAGTCCTGCCACATCCAGTCGTGAATGGTGGTGGACCATTAAACAACTAACGGGAGGAGGAGGCTCCATGAATATCCCCATCCTCAATGATGGTGGAGCCCAGCACATGAGTGCAAAAGACAAGGCTGAAGCATTTGCAACCATCTTCCGCCAGAAGTGCCGAGCGGATGAACCATATCGGCCTTCTCCTGAGGTCTCCACCATCACAGAAGCCAGTCTTCAGTCAATTCGATTCACTCCACGTGATATCAAGAAACAGCTGAGCGCACTGGATACAGCAAAGGCTGTGGGCCCCGACAACATCCCGGCTGTCGTGCTGAAGACTTGTGCTCAGAACTAGCCGCGCCTCTAGCCAAGCTGTTCCAGTACAACTACAGCACTGGCATCTATCTGACAATGTGGAAAACTGCCCAGGTATGTCCTGTCCACAAAAATCCAGCCAATTACTGCCCCATCAGTCTACTCTTAATCATCAGCAAAGTGATGGAAGGTGTCATCGACAGTGCTATCAAGCGGCATTTACTCACCAATAACCTGCTCACCAATGCTCAGTTGGGTTTCACCAGGACCACTCGGTTCCAGACTTCATTACAACCCTGGTGGGGATGTTTGCTGATGATTGCACAGTGTTCAGTTCCATTCACAACTCCTCAGATAATGATGCAGTCCATGCCCACATGCAGCAAGACCTGGACAACATTCAGGCTTGGGCCGATAAGTGGCAGGTAACATTCGCGCCACACAAGTGCCAGGCAATAACTATCAATGACACTGAGACAACGTATGAACGGACACCGCGCAACAATCGCCAGGCAGGAGGGTTGCCTCCCAGTCGGGGAACACTTCAGCAGTCAGGGGCATTCAGCCTCGGATCTGCGGGTAAGCGTTCTCCAAGGCGGCCTTCGGGATACACGACAGCGCAAAATCATAGAGCAGAAACTGATAGCCAAGTTCCGCACTCATGAGGATGGCCTCAATCGCGATATCGGGTTCATGTCACGATACAGAACGTGACTTGACATCATGGCCGGTCTTTCCAGCCTTTTTAAAAAAAAACTAACACAAGAACCAAAGTCAACTGCAGAGGATATGCAGCCAGCAGGTGTTTTGACACGTTGGACCCCCTGGGACACATCTCATTGTCTTGGCTGTGCTCTTAGTGTGTCTTTGATGTAGGGAAAGATTTGAATACATTTTTTCTGTGTTTATATTGTGAATTCTGGGAGATTCTCTCACAGCTACTCTACCTGAGGAAGGAGCGACAGCTCCGAAAGCTTGTAATTTTAAATAAATCTGTTGGACTATAACCTGGTGTTGTGCGACTTCTCATTTTTATCTCCAACAAGCGAGAGTCTAACCACCGCCCCTTGACATTCAACGGCATTACCATTGCCGAACCCCCACCATTAACATCCTGGGGGGTCACCATTGACCAGAAACTTAACTGGACCAGCCACATAAATACTGTGGCCACAAGAGCAGGTCAGAGACTGGGTATTCTGCGGTGAGTGACTCACCTTCTGACTCCCCAAAGCCTTTCCACCATCTACAAGGCACAAGTAAGGAGTGTGATGGAATACTTTGCACTTGCCTGGATGAATGCAGCTCCAACAACACTCAAGAAGCTCGACACCATCCAGGACAAAGCAGCCCGCTTGATTGACACCCCATCCATCACCCTAAACATTCACTCCCTCCACCACCGGCGCACCGTGGCAACAGTGTGTACCATCTACAAGATGCACTGCAGCAACTTGCCAAGGCTTCTTTGGCAGCACCTCCCAAACCCGCGACCTCCAGCACCTAGAAGGACAAGGGCAGCAGGCGCATGGGAACATCACCACCTCTAAGTTACCCTCCAAGTCACGCACCATCCTTCATCGTCGCTGGGTCAAAATCCTGGAACTCCCTCCCTAACAGCACTGTGGGAGTACCTTCACCACACGGACTGCAGCGGTTCAAGAAGGCGGCTCACCACCACCTTCTCAAGGCAATTAGGGATGGGCAATAAATGCCGGCCTTGTCAGCAACGCCCACATCCCATAAACGAATAATAAAAATAAGAACCACGTTAGGGTTTCCAAGCCTCCAGGATTGCCCTGGAATCTCCAGGAATTGAAGACTAATCTCCGGGACACTGATGGGAGCAACCCGGGAGAACAATCACACTGGCAAGGAATAATTGTGGGGGCGATCTTTGGCTGCACATTCAGGCGCTAACGGTCCTCTGAGGTGGCCAAATGGGGCCTTGAGCTGAAACACCGGTTTAGCCCGCCTTTAGCGCAAACACCATTTTGATAAAGGAGTTGAAGCCAGCGCTCCGAACGGCCGCCCGGAGGCCCGTTAATCAGCTGATTGACAATTAAATTGCCTGCTAGCGCTCATTAAAGAGGCTGCACGGCATTTTGGTGGCTAGCGCTTCAAAAAACGCCCTCTCCTAACAGCGACCAGCTGATTAGGAGTAAACACGGCGTCGGTGTTAACTTCAAACGTTACTTAAAGGGATACTCACCATTTAAAGGGATACTCACCATTTAAAGGGATACTCACCATTTAAAGGGATACTCACCATTTAAAGAAATACCATTTCATGTTCATTCCTGCTGGAGCCACGATGAGGACGTTCGAGACACCTCGGGAGACTTTCTGGGACACTTTGTCAAGACTTCGCCAACAGTCGAGCAACTCTGAGGACTTCACCTAAAGAGAGTGAGTGCTGTGCTACTCCTTCTTATTGAAGACCAAATTTTGTCCCCAGGAGAAAGGGAGTGCTTGGTCCTGGGATCTTGCTGGGGGACCCCTTCATCTGGAGGAGGAATGGGAGGAGGAGATGAGGCCAAGCAGAGCAGCACCAGAGAGAGGGACAGGAGGGACAGGAGGGCAAGGTGGCATCCTATGCCCCGCACCACCCCACCGCCCCCCGCTGCAGGTACAGGACATCCCTCCTCCTCTGTACCGCCTCCATCAGGACCTCCAGTGCCACGTCCGAGAACCTGTGCATCCTCTCCCTCGGTCCCTGAGCCAGCCTCCAACGTGTCTCTGTGTGCCAGCCAGTGCACGCCACACCTTCAGTGGAAGTGGGTGCGAGGTGCCCACGTGTACTGCTCCACCAAAATTGCGTCTAATCGGCATTTGACTGCTAAACCTGCAGGTGTATGTTTAGCACCTCCAGGCAAGTTCAAATTATGGCAATCAGCGATTAGGACCAAAATTGTTTTCGAAATCCAGACTTTCAAACAGGCGTGCCTTATTGGCACTACGCCTAGTTAGTGCCTGTTTTCACCCTTTGGCCAAAATAACCCCCTCTGTGTTTTAAAAAAAGTTTCTTTGAGCACTTTTGTTTCAGTTAAGTATTGGAGATGGGAAAAGGCTGTTTCACTGACAGTGGAGAATCATCCAATAGGGTAACAAAGGCTCTGTTTGCTTTCTGATTGGCCATGGGGAGGCGGGGTGTCGCGAGGATGTATGTGTCGAGTGACCAATGGTGGGAGTGTGGGGGCGGGGGGCTGGAGGCAGGCGGTCATGTGATGAACCTCCAGCAATGCGTGCAGCCAGAGTTGGAAACCCTAAACCACATCCTGGTCAAAGGGTTTGGCTGAGGGGGTGGGCAGGAAGCAGCACCATGGCAACGATCCAGGAGTGTCAGTCTCACACTGAGCTCTCAGACCATGCCATCCATTCCCACTCTGCAACAACCCTCAACCCCAAACAATGGGGGAGGGCCTGGATATTCTGAGACCCAGTCAGGCAGATTACCTACCCAGTCCCCCATTTACTGGGTCACTGAACAACTCTTCCCCCACTACGTTTCAGGAGGCCAAGCACAACCTTTTACCAACGTGGGCTCTTGCTGCAGCAGAGTCCAGTTGATTGCCTGGACCAGCTCTCTGTGGTGCCAGGGATGGTGTGGCCGCAGTCTAGTGCTTCTGGTGGATGGCTGCAAATCAGACTGGAAGGAGTCCCCGGTCAGTAGACCGAATGAAACAACAACAACAACTTATATTGAAACAAAGGATTGCCTCCCAGACATTGACCTGATGACGATCTTCTCCCCTCCTTTCCTGAACCTGATGAGCCTTGACGGGGAACAGCTCCAGGGGCACTGGCGGGAATAGTCATTTTTCAATGGGTGCGCTGGTGAGCCAGTGTCAACTATTCAACTGTGGGGAGCATCGCAGCTGAGCCCGAACCGGTCCTCACCCGAATTCGACAGCCTCCAGCGAGATTATTGGATGGTCATTGGCAGCATGGACCCTGAATGATTTATTTGAACACTGCCATAGCCTCAGCGGCACTGAGCCATGTGTTGCCTGGAGACTGCCAGGCCATCTGTGATAGGTTAGCCCAGCAGAGGCCAGAATTGAATCTTGCTTGTCCGTATGGCTCAGGTTTAGCACTGGGTAGAGCATTTACAAACTGAGCCCATCGATGATGAGCAGTCGATCGAAGCCGGTAAAAATAATTTTCTTTCTCAGTAATGATGAGGCCTTCCTGAACAGCCTGAAATTAAATGGAACAAAGAAATCATTCTGGTTGATAGATGCTAATCTTTAATATAAACCTGGATTTGCAAATGTCTGACAAATAACTTAATAATTCTCCTCAACCTGACTGAGGTAATGGGTGGGGTGATGGGCTGTGGTGAATTGTGCAATTGTGTTTCACCGGGGGTGCATCATGTACCCATCCTATAGAAACAGGGAAATCAAGGGATTGCTTATCACTCAGGCCCCGTGATTGTGAATTCAGTAAAGTGATTCTGGACCTGTCAGACTGTCCACTTAAACACAGATAACCTGAACAGTACAACTCGAGATTCTGTCCAACACTGGGGTACAGTACTGGTGGGTACAGGTCTGTCACTGCTTAACACTGGGGTACAGTACTGATGGGTACAGGTCTGTCACTGTATAACACTGAGGTACAGTACTGGTGGGTACAGGTCTGTCACTGTTTAACATGGGGTAGAGTACTGGTGGGTACATGTCTGTCACTAACACTGGGGTACAGTACTGGTGGGTACAGATCTGTCACTGTACAACACTGGGGTACAGTACTGGTGGGTACAGGTCTGTCACTGTATAACACTGAGGTACAGTACTGGTGGGTACAGGTCTGTCACTGTATAACACTGGGGTACAGTACTGGTGGGTACAGATCTGTCACTGTATAACACGGGTACAGTACTGGTGGGTACAGATCTGTCACTGTATAACACTGAGGTACAGTACTGGTGGGTACAGGTCTGTCAATATAACACTGGGGTACAGTACTGGTGGGTACAGATCTGTCACTGTATAACACTGGGGTACAGTACTGGTGGGTACAGGTCTGTCACTGTATAACACTGGGGTACAGTACTGGTGGGTACAGGTCTGTCACTGTATAACACTGGGGTACAGTACTGGTGGGTACAGGTCTGTCACTGTATAACACTGGGGTACAGTACTGGTGGGTACAGGTCTGTCACTGTATAACACTGGGGTACAGTACTGGTGGGTACAGATCTGTCACTGTTTAACACTGGGGAACAGTACTGGTGGGTACAGGTCTGTCACTGTATAACACTGGGGTACAGTACTGGTGGGTACAGGTCTGTCACTGTTTAACATGGGGTAGAGTACTGGTGGGTACAGGTCTGTCACTAACACTGGGGTACAGTACTGGTGGGTACAGATCTGTCACTGTATAACACTGGGGTACAGTACTGGTGGGTACAGGTCTGTCACTGTACAACACTGGGGTACAGTACTGGTGGGTACAGATCTGTCACTGTATAACACTGGGGTACAGTACTGGTGGGTACAGATCTGTCACTGCTTAACACTGGGGTACAGTACTGGTGGGTACAGGTCTGTCACTGTATAACACTGGGGTACAGTACTGGTGGGTACAGGTCTGTCACTGTATAACACTGGGGTACAGTACTGGTGGGTACAGGTCTGTCACTGTATAACAATGGGGTACAGGTATGTCACTGTACAGCATTGGGGTACAGGACCGATGGGTACAGGTCTGTCACTGTATAACACTGGGGTACAGTACTGGTGGGTACAGGTCTGTCACTGTATAACACTGGGGTACAGTACTGGTGGGTACAGGTCTGTCACTGTTTAACATGGGGTAGAGTACTGGTGGGTACAGGTCTGTCACTGTATAACAATGGGGTACAGGTCTGGTGGGTACAGGTCTGTCACTGTATAACAATGGGGTACAGTACTGGTGGGTACAGGTCTGTCACTGTTTAACATGGGGTACAGTACTGGTGGGTACAGGTCTATTACTGTATAACACTGGGGTACAGTACTGGTGGGTACAGGTCTGTCACTGTATAACAATGGGGTACAGATCTGTCACTGTACAGCATTGGGGTACAGGACAGATGGGTACAGATCTGTCACTGTATAACACTGGGGTACAGTACTGGTGGGTGCAGATCTGTCACTGTATAACACTGGGGTACAGAACTGGTGGGTACAGGTCTGTCACTGTATAGCATTGGGGTACAGTACTGGTGGGTACAGGTCTGTCACTGTATAACACTGGGGTTCAGTACTGATGGGTACAGGTCTGTCACTGTATAACACTGGGGTACAGTACTGGTGGGTACAGGTCTGTCACTGTATAACACTGGGGTACAGTACTGCTGGGTACAGGTCTGTCACCTAATAGCATTGAGGTACAGTACCGATGGGTAAAGGTCTGTCACTGTATAACACTGGGGTACAGTACTGGTGGGTACAGGTCTGTCACTGTATAACACTGGGGTACAGAACTGGTGGGGACAGGTCTTTCACTGTATAACACTGGGGTACAGTACTGGTGGGTACAGGTCTGTCACTGTATAACACTGGGGTACTGTACTGGTGGGTACAGATCTGTCAATGCTTAACACTGGGGTACAGTACTGATGGGTACAGGTCTGTCACTGTATAAAACTGGGGTAAAGTACTGCTGGGTACAGGTCTGTCACCTAATAGCATTGAGGTACAGTACCGATGGGTAAAGGTCTGTCACTGTATAACACTGGGGTACAGTACTGGTGGGTACAGGTCTGTCACTGTATAACACTGGGGTACAGAACTGGTGGGTACAGGTCTGTCACTGTATAACACTGGGGTACAGTACTGATGTGTACAGGTCTGTCACTGTATAACACTGGGGTACAGTACTGATGGGTACAGGTCTGTCACTGTATAACACAGGGGTACAGTACTGCTGGGTACAGGTCTGTCACCTAATAACATTGAGGTACAGTACCGATGGGTAAAGGTCTGTCACTGTATAACACTGGGGTACAGTACTGGTGGGTACAGGTCTGTCACTGTACAACACTGGGGTACAGATATGGTGGGTACAGGTCTGACACTGTATAACACTGGGGTACAGTACTGGTGGGTACAGGTCTGTCACAGTATAACACTGGGGTACAGTACTGGTGGGTACAGATCTGTCACTGCTCAACACTGGGGTACAGTACTGGTGGGTACAGGTCTGTCACTGTATAACACTGGGGTACAGTACTGGTGGGTACAGATCTGTCACTGAATAACACTGGGGTACAGTACTGGTGGGTACAGGTCTGTCACTGTTTAACACTGGGGTACAGTACTGGTGGTTACAGGTCTGTCACTGTATAACACGGGTACAGTACTGCTGGGTACAGGTCTGTCACCTAATAGCATTGAGGTACAGTACCGATGGGTAAAGGTCTGTCACTGTATAACACTGGGGTACAGTACCGATGGGTAAAGGTCTGTCACTGTATAACACTGGGGTACAGTACTGGTGGGTACAGATCTGTCACTGCTTAACACTGGGGTACAGTACTGTTGGGTACAGGTCTGTCACTGCATAACACTGGGGTACAGTACTGGTGGGTACAGGTCTGTCACTGTATAAAACTGGGGTACAGTACTGGTGGGTACAGATCTGTCACTGCTTAACACTGGGGTACAGTACTGGTGGGTAAAGGTCTGTCACTGTATAACACTGGGGTACAGTACTGGTGGGTACAGGTCTGTCACTGTATAACACTGGGGTACAGAAATGGTGGGTACAGGTCTGTCACTGTATAACACTGGGGTACAGTACTGGTGGGTACAGATCTGTCACTGCTTAACACTGGGGTACAGTACTGGTGGGTACAGGTCTGTCACTGTATAACAGTGGGGTACAGTACTGGTGGGTACAGATCTGTCACTGTATAACAGTGGGGTACAGTACTGGTGGGTACAGGTCTGTCACTGTATAACACCGGGGTACAGTACTGGTGGGTACAGGTCTGTCACTGTATAACAATCGGGTACAGTACTGATGTGTACAGGTCTGTCACTGTATAACAATGGGGTACAGTACCGATGGGTACAGGTCTGCCACTGTATAACACTGGGGTACAGTACTGATGGGTACAGGTCTGTCACTGTATAACACAGGGGTACAGTACTGCTGGGTACAGGTTGTCACCTAATAGCATTGAGGTACAGTACCGATGGGTAAAGGTCTGTCACTGTATAACACTGGGGTACAGTACTGGTGGGTACAGGTCTGTCACTGTACAACACTGGGGTACAGAACTGGTGGGTACAGGTCAGACACTGTATAACACTGGGGTACAGTATTGGTGGGTACAGGTCTGTCACTGTATAACACTGGGGTACAGTACTGGTGGGTACAGATCTTTCACTGCTTAACACTGGGGTACAGTACTGGTGGGTACAGGTCTGTCACTGTATAACACTGGGGTACAGTACTGGTGGGTACAGATCTGTCACTGTTTAACACTGGGGTACAGTACTGATGGGTACAGGTCTTTCACTGTATAACAATGGGGTACAGTACTGATGGGTACAGGTCTGTCACTGTACAGCATTGGGGTACAGGACCGATGGGTACAGGTCTGTCACTGTATAACACTGGGGTACAGTACTGGTTGGTACAGGTCTGTCACTGTATAACACTGCGGTACAGTACTGGTGGGTACAGGTCTGTCACTGTATAACACTGGGGTACAGTACTGGTGGGTACAGGTCTGTCACTGTATAACACTGAGGTAGAGTACTGCTGGGTACAGATCTGTCACTGTTTAACACTGGGATACAGTACAGGTGGGTACAGGTCTGTCACTATAACACTGAGGTAAAGTACTGGTGGGTACAGGTCTGTCACTGTATCACACTGTGGTACAGTACTGGTGGGTACAGGTCTGACACTGTATAACACTGGGGTACAGTACCAGTGGGTACAGGTCTGTCACTATAACACTGAGGTACAGTACTGGTGGGTACAGGTCTGTCACTGTATAACACTGGGGTACAATACTAGTGAGTACAGGACTGTCACTGTATAACACTGGGGTACAGTACTAGTGGGTACTTGTCTGACACTATAACACTGAGGTAGAGTACTGGTGGGTACAGGTCTGTCACTGTATAACACTGGGGTACAGTACTGGTGGGTACAGGTCTGTGACTGTAAAACACTGGAGTACAGTACTGTTGGGTAAAGGGCTTTCACTGTATAACACTGGGGTACAGTACTGGTGGATGCAGGTCTGTCTCTGTATAACACTGGGGTACATTACTGGCGGGTACTGGTCTGTCACTGTATAAAACTGGGGTACAGTACTGGTGGTTACAGATCTGTCACTGCTTAACACTGGGGTACAGTACTGGTGGTTAAAGGTCTGTCACTGTATAACACTGGGGTACAGTACTGGTGGGTACAGGTCTGTCACTGTATAACACTGGGGTACAGAAATGGTGGGTACAGGTCTGTCACTGTATAACACTGGGGTACAGTACTGGTGGGTACAGATCTGTCACTGCTTAACACTGGGGTACAGTACTGGTGGGTAAAGGTCTGTCACTGTATAACACTGGGGTACAGTACTGGTGGGTACAGGTCTGTCACTGTATAACACTGGGGTACAGAAATGGTGGGTACAGGTCTGTCACTGTATAACACTGTGGTACAGTACTGGTGGGTACAGATCTGTCACTGCTTAACACTGGGGTACAGTACTGGTGGGTACAGGTCTGTCACTGTATAACACTGGGGTACAGTACTGGTGGGTACAGATCTGTCACTGTATAACAATGGGGTACAGTACTGATGTGTACAGGTCTGTCACTGTATAACAATGGGGTACAGTACCGATGGGTACAGGTCTGCCACTGTATAACACTGGGGTACAGTACTGATGGGTACAGGTCTGTCACTGTATAACACAGGGGTACAGTACTGCTGGGTACAGGTTGTCACCTAATAGCATTGAGGTACAGTACCGATGGGTAAAGGTCTGTCACTGTATAACACTGGGGTACAGTACTGGTGGGTACAGGTCTGTCACTGTATAACACTGGGGTACAGTACTGGTGGGTACAGATCTGTCACTGTTTAACACTGGGGAACAGTACTGGTGGGTACAGGTCTGTCACTGTATAACACTGGGGTACAGTACCGGTGGGTACAGGTCTGTCACTGTTTAACATGGGGTACAGTACTGGTGGGTACAGGTCTGTCACTAACACTGGGGTACAGTACTGGTGGGTACAGATCTGTCACTGTATAACACTGGGGTACAGTACTGGTGGGTACAGGTCTGTCACTGTACAACACTGGGGTACAGTACTGGTGGGTACAGATCTGTCACTGTATAACACTGGGGTACAGTACTGGTGGGTACAGATCTGTCACTGCTTAACACTGGGGTACAGTACTGGTGGGTACAGGTCTGTCACTGTATAACACTGGGGTACAGTACTGGTGGGTACAGGTCTGTCACTGTATAACACTGGGGTACAGTACTGGTGGGTACAGGTCTGTCACTGTATAACAATGGGGTACAGGTATGTCACTGTACAGCATTGGGGTACAGGACCGATGGGTACAGGTCTGTCACTGTATAACACTGGGGTACAGTACTGGTGGGTACAGGTCTGTCACTGTATAACACTGGGGTACAGTACTGGTGGGTACAGGTCTGTCACTGTTTAACATGGGGTAGAGTACTGGTGGGTACAGGTCTGTCACTGTATAACAATGGGGTACAGGTCTGGTGGGTACAGGTCTGTCACTGTATAACAATGGGGTACAGTACTGGTGGGTACAGGTCTGTCACTGTTTAACATGGGGTACAGTACTGGTGGGTACAGGTCTATTACTGTATAACACTGGGGTACAGTACTGGTGGGTACAGGTCTGTCACTGTATAACAATGGGGTACAGATCTGTCACTGTACAGCATTGGGGTACAGGACAGATGGGTACAGATCTGTCACTGTATAACACTGGGGTACAGTACTGGTGGGTACAGGTCTGTCACTGTTTAACATGGGGTACAGTACTGGTGGGTACAGGTCTGTCACTAACACTGGGGTACAGTACTGGTGGGTACAGATCTGTCACTGTATAACACTGGGGTACAGTACTGGTGGGTACAGGTCTGTCACTGTACAACACTGGGGTACAGTACTGGTGGGTACAGATCTGTCACTGTATAACACTGGGGTACAGTACTGGTGGGTACAGATCTGTTACTGCTTAACACTGGGGTACAGTACTGGTGGGTACAGGTCTGTCACTGTATAACACTGGGGTACAGTACTGGTGGGTACAGGTCTGTCACTGTATAACACTGGGGTACAGTACTGGTGGGTACAGGTCTGTCACTGTATAACAATGGGGTACAGGTATGTCACTGTACAGCATTGGGGTACAGGACCGATGGGTACAGGTCTGTCACTGTATAACACTGGGGTACAGTACTGGTGGGTACAGGTCTGTCACTGTATAACACTGGGGTACAGTAC
The DNA here is from genome assembly GCA_030390025.1 of Squalus acanthias. Taxonomy (NCBI): domain Eukaryota; kingdom Metazoa; phylum Chordata; class Chondrichthyes; order Squaliformes; family Squalidae; genus Squalus; species Squalus acanthias. The sequence continues at coordinate 1,560,307 of JASTWF010000044.1, forward strand.
TGGTGGGTACAGATCTGTCACTGTATAACACTGGGGTACAGTACTGGTGGGTACAGATCTGTCACTGCTTAACACTGGGGTACAGTACTGGTGGGTACAGGTCTGTCACTGTATAACACTGGGGTACAGTACTGGTGGGTACAGGTCTGTCACTGTATAACACTGGGGTACAGTACTGGTGGGTACAGGTCTGTCACTGTATAACAATGGGGTACAGGTATGTCACTGTACAGCATTGGGGTACAGGACCGATGGGTACAGGTCTGTCACTGTATAACACTGGGGTACAGTACTGGTGGGTACAGGTCTGTCACTGTATAACACTGGGGTACAGTACTGGTGGGTACAGGTCTGTCACTGTTTAACATGGGGTAGAGTACTGGTGGGTACAGGTCTGTCACTGTATAACAATGGGGTACAGGTCTGGTGGGTACAGGTCTGTCACTGTATAACAATGGGGTACAGTACTGGTGGGTACAGGTCTGTCACTGTTTAACATGGGGTACAGTACTGGTGGGTACAGGTCTATTACTGTATAACACTGGGGTACAGTACTGGTGGGTACAGGTCTGTCACTGTATAACAATGGGGTACAGATCTGTCACTGTACAGCATTGGGGTACAGGACAGATGGGTACAGATCTGTCACTGTATAACACTGGGGTACAGTACTGGTGGGTGCAGATCTGTCACTGTATAACACTGGGGTATGTAGAATTCGCAATATATCGCGATTTTGTTAATAAGGAGAAAACACAGAGTTTCGTTCAAACAGCTTTTATTTCAGCAGAATGCTGGCAGGTTTAAAGTGGACACAAGCAGCCTGTAAAATGGCCGCCGCACCTCGTGACAGAACATTCTAGACTTTTCAACAGGCAGACAAGATGGCGTTCCAATAAACATTTGTGCAAGATCGATTAAGATTCAGCACAGTGAAGATAATACACGAGACATTATGGGTTTGCAGTATAAACATAGATACTGAAATCGGTCTCCCAGGTACAAAGGAAAGCCATTGTACCAAGTAATCAAGGGCCCATCCAAAAGACATTAATATGTAAAATCCCAACGACTCTACGATGAGAGAGCCGTTAGCAGGTAGTTATACAGGACACTTGGAAGCCCCAAACCCCTCCAGGGAGAACACCGACCGATTTAACAATGGGAGAAATATTAACAGGTACTCAGACATTTACGAGTAGCCCCGAAACCCATTAAGAACGGAGATCACCCATACAAGACATTTGGGCGCCAAACCCTAAACAAAAGAATGAACATTATAGTTGGGCGGGAAACGGAAGATTTTGCACTATAATTGCAGGCTCCAAACCGTCCATTCGCTCTCTTGCTCTTGCTCGCTGGCTTCTGTGCTTTTATCCGGTCGATTCGTAACCTCGTGGCTGCTCCCGTGTACTCGTAGTGGGGCTCGCTCCTGCTTGCCTGTTGCCTCTTCTGAAAAGACTGTTGCATTTTCTGATCCGTTCGGATCTACCTCGTGTCGCGTAACGAAGACCTATGTTGGTAACTGGCAGCGGAACCGAAGGCCCGAGATGAGATGAGATGAGATGAGATGAGATGAGAAGAGAGGAAGACCATATCCATCGCCACGGTCAGTAAATCCCGACCGCGCCTGTAGGTCGATTAGCCAAGTTTTCCTCGCCAGGAAGACTTCTCTTGAACTTGCAACGAAACATATTGCATCGATGATAACTGGACTGTGCCCAAAGCAACTGGAACGTGAAAACATATCGTAGCGACGATATCGATAACTGTGCTCCAAGAGTACCTGTTAAGCCAACCAACACAGGTCTTCATCACAGCAGACGGTCCAGCCTGCTAGCCGGAGCAGCAGAAGCAAGTAAACAAGTGGGACCAGGAGATCTCCTGACCGACACGTGGGTGCTGCGGTGAAAACATCCGATCAGCTATTCGGAATTTCTCCGAGTTATCACGAGTGGTGAGCATGAGTCTCGAGATCCTACAAATCTAGTTTAGGATAGATATTGATAGGGGAGGGTTTAAGGATTAAGGATATTTGTAATGTGTGCCCCTATTTACTTTGTGCCGTTCGTTCCTCGTTTCCCTAAGATCGACTATATAACTGTTTGTAAGATTGTACTGTCATTAATCTGTGCTTATGACATGTATTTCATAATTTTAAGTATCATGCAATAAAGATTTTCCATTTCGTACCATTCAAACCGAGTCTACATGAGTTTCATCTCCATTACTGCTCTCGCATCTAAGTCCAGTGTCTAGAACCGTAAGGGAGAGTGATTCGAACCACTCACAGGTGTGTCTAGTGTTCCCAGACTGGCTGGAGACCAGAACAGGCAACAAGGCCTAGACCCGCACTGACATACAGGCTGCACAGAGCCGCGTGAATCTCACAGGCTGCGAGACACGCAGGGTCAGAAAATCCCTTACAGGTACAGAACTGGTGGGTACAGGTCTGTCACTGTATAGCATTGGGGTACAGTACTGGTGGGTACAGGTCTGTCACTGTATAACACTGGGGTACAGTACTGATGGGTACAGGTCTGTCACTGTATAACACTGGGGTACAGAACTGGTGGGTACAGGTCTGTCACTGTATAACACTGGGGTACACTACTGGTGGGTACAGGTCTGTCACTGTATAACACTGGGGTACAGAACTGGTGGGTACAGGTCTGTCACTGTATAACACTGGGGTACAGTACTGGTGGGTACAGGTCTGTCACTGTATAACACTGGGGTACAGTACTGCTGGGTACAGGTCTGTCACCTAATAGCATTGAGGTACAGTACCGATGGGTAAAGGTCTGTCACTGTATAACACTGGGGTACAGTACTGGTGGGTACAGGTCTGTCACTGTATAACACTGGGGTACAGAACTGGTGGGGACAGGTCTTTCACTGTATAACACTGGGGTACAGTACTGGTGGGTACAGGTCTGTCACTGTATAACACTGGGGTACTGTACTGGTGGGTACAGATCTGTCAATGCTTAACACTGGGGTACAGTACTGATGGGTACAGGTCTGTCACTGTATAAAACTGGGGTACAGTACTGGTGGGTACAGGTCTGTCACTGTATAACACTGGGGTACAGAACTGGTGGGTACAGGTCTGTCACTGTATAACACTGGGGTACAGTACTGGTGGGTACAGGTCTGTCACTGTATAACACTGGGGTACAGTACTGATGTGTACAGGTCTTTCACTGTATAACACTGGGGTACAGTACTGATGGGTACAGGTCTGTCACTGTATAACACAGGGGTACAGTACTGCTGGGTACAGGTCTGTCACCTAATAACATTGAGGTACAGTACCGATGGGTAAAGGTCTGTCACTGTATAACACTGGGGTACAGTACTGGTGGGTACAGGTCTGTCACTGTATAACACTGGGGTACAGAAATGGTGGGTACAGGTCTGACACTGTATAACACTGGGGTACAGTACTGGTGGGTACAGGTCTGTCACAGTATAACACTGGGGTACAGTACTGGTGGGTACAGATCTGTCACTGCTTAACACTGGGGTACAGTACTGGTGGGTACAGGTCTGTCACTGTATAACACTGGGGTACAGTACTGGTGGGTACAGATCTGTCACTGAATAACAGTGGGGTACAGTACTGGTGGATACAGGTCTGTCACTGTATAACACTGGGGTACAGTACTGGTGGGTACAGGTCTGTCACTGTTTAACACTGGGGTACAGTACTGGTGGTTACAGGTCTGTCACTGTATAACACAGGGGTACAGTACTGCTGGGTACAGGTCTGTCACCTAATAGCATTGAGGTACAGTACCGATGGGTAAAGGTCTGTCACTGTATAACACTGGGGTACAGTACCGATGGGTAAAGGTCTGTCACTGTATAACACTGGGGTACAGTACTGGTGGGTACAGATCTGTCACTGCTTAACACTGGGGTACAGTACTGTTGGGTACAGGTCTGTCACTGCTTAACACTGGGGTACAGTACTGGTGGGTACAGGTCTGTCACTGTATAAAACTGGGGTACAGTACTGGTGGGTACAGATCTGTCACTGCTTAACACTGGGGTACAGTACTGGTGGGTAAAGGTCTGTCACTATATAACACTGGGGTACAGTACTGGTGGGTACAGGTCTGTCACTGTATAACACTGGGGTACAGAAATGGTGGGTACAGGTCTGTCACTGTATAACACTGGGGTACAGTACTGGTGGGTACAGATCTGTCACTGCTTAACACTGGGGTACAGTACTGGTGGGTACAGGTCTGTCACTGTATAACACTGGGGTACAGTACTGGTGGGTACAGATCTGTCACTGTATAACAGTGGGGTACAGTACTGGTGGGTACAGGTCTGTCACTGTATAACACCGGGGTACAGTACTGGTGGGTACAGGTCTGTCACTGTATAACAATCGGGTACAGTACTGATGTGTACAGGTCTGTCACTGTATAACAATGGGGTACAGTACCGATGGGTACAGGTCTGCCACTGTATAACACTGGGGTACAGTACTGATGGGTACAGGTCTGTCACTGTATAACACAGGGGTACAGTACTGCTGGGTACAGGTTGTCACCTAATAGCATTGAGGTACAGTACCGATGGGTAAAGGTCTGTCACTGTATAACACTGGGGTACAGTACTGGTGGGTACAGGTCTGTCACTGTATAACACTGGGGTACAGAACTGGTGGGTACAGGTCAGACACTGTATAACACTGGGGTACAGTATTGGTGGGTACAGGTCTGTCACTGTATAACACTGGGGTACAGTACTGGTGGGTACAGATCTTTCACTGCTTAACACTGGGGTACAGTACTGGTGGGTACAGGTCTGTCACTGTATAACACTGGGGTACAGTACTGGTGGGTACAGATCTGTCACTGTTTAACACTGGGGTACAGTACTGATGGGTACAGGTCTTTCACTGTATAACAATGGGGTACAGTACTGATGGGTACAGGTCTGTCACTGTACAGCATTGGGGTACAGGACCGATGGGTACAGGTCTGTCACTGTATAACACTGGGGTACAGTACTGGTTGGTACAGGTCTGTCACTGTATAACACTGCGGTACAGTACTGGTGGGTACAGGTCTGTCACTGTATAACACTGGGGTACAGTACTGGTGGGTACAGGTCTGTCACTGTATAACACTGAGGTAGAGTACTGCTGGGTACAGATCTGTCACTGTTTAACACTGGGATACAGTACAGGTGGGTACAGGTCTGTCACTATAACACTGAGGTAAAGTACTGGTGGGTACAGGTCTGTCACTGTATCACACTGTGGTACAGTACTGGTGGGTACAGGTCTGACACTGTATAACACTGGGGTACAGTACTAGTGGGTACAGGTCTGTCACTATAACACTGAGGTACAGTACTGGTGGGTACAGGTCTGTCACTGTATAACACTGGGGTACAATACTAGTGAGTACAGGACTGTCACTGTATAACACTGGGGTACAGTACTAGTGGGTACTTGTCTGACACTATAACACTGAGGTAGAGTACTGGTGGGTACAGGTCTGTCACTGTATAACACTGGGGTACAGTACTGGTGGGTACAGGTCTGTGACTGTAAAACACTGGAGTACAGTACTGTTGGGTAAAGGGCTTTCACTGTATAACACTGGGGTACAGTACTGATGGGTGAAGGTCTGTCACTGTATAACACTGGGGTACATTACTAGTGAGTACAGGTCTGTCACTGTATAACACTAGGGTACAGTACTGGTGGGTACAGGTCTGTCACTGTATTGCACTGGGGTACAGTACTGGTGGGTACAGGTCTGTCACTGTAAAACACTGGGGTACAGTACTGGTGGATGCAGGTCTGTCTCTGTATAACACTGGGGTACATTACTGGCGGGTACTGGTCTGTCACTGTATAAAACTGGGGTACAGTACTGGTGGTTACAGATCTGTCACTACTTAACACTGGGGTACAGTACTGGTGGGTAAAGGTCGGTCACTGTATAACACTGGGGTACAGTACTGGTGGGTACAGGTCTGTCACTGTATAACACTGGGGTACAGAACTGGTGGGTACAGGTCTGTCACTGTATAACACTGGGGTACAGTACTGGTGGGTACAGATCTGTCACTGCTTAACACTGGGGTACAGTACTGGTGGGTAAAGGTCTGTCACTGTATAACACTGGGGTACAGTACTGGTGGGTACAGGTCTGTCACTGTATAACACTGGGGTACAGAAATGGTGGGTACAGGTCTGTCACTGTATAACACTGGGGTACAGTACTGGTGGGTACAGATCTGTCACTGCTTAACACTGGGGTACAGTACTGGTGGGTACAGGTCTGTCACTGTATAACACTGGGGTACAGTACTGGTGGGTACAGATCTGTCACTGTATAACAATGGGGTACAGTACTGATGTGTACAGGTCTGTCACTGTATAACACTGGGGTACAGTACTGATGGGTACAGGTCTGCCACTGTATAACACTGGGGTACAGTACTGATGGGTACAGGTCTGTCACTGTATAACACAGGGGTACAGTACTGCTGGGTACAGGTCTGTCACCTAATAGCATTGAGGTACAGTACCGATGGGTAAAGGTCTGTCACTGTATAACACTGGGGTACAGTACTGGTGGGTACAGGTCTGTCACTGTATAACACTGGGGTACAGAACTGGTGGGTACAGGTCAGACACTGTATAACACTGGGGTACAGTATTGGTGGGTACAGGTCTGTCACTGTATAACACTGGGGTACAGTACTGGTGGGTACAGATCTTTCACTGCTTAACACTGGGGTACAGTACTGGTGGGTACAGGTCTGTCACTGTATAACACTGGGGTACAGTACTGGTGGGTACAGATCTGTCACTGTTTAACACTGGGGTACAGTACTGGTGGGTACAGGTCTTTCACTGTATAAAAATGGGGTACAGTACTGATGGGTACAGGTCTGTCACTGTACAGCATTGGGGTACAGGACCGATGGGTACAGGTCTGTCACTGTATAACACTGGGGTACAGTACTGGTTGGTACAGGTCTGTCACTGTATAACACTGCGGTACAGTACTGGTGGGTACAGGTCTGTCACTGTATAACACTGGGGTACAGTACTGGTGGGTACAGGTCTGTCACTGTATAACACTGAGGTAGAGTACTGCTGGGTACAGATCTGTCACTGTTTAACACTGGGATACAGTACAGGTGGGTACAGGTCTGTCACTATAACACTGAGGTAAAGTACTGGTGGGTACAGGTCTGTCACTGTATCACACTGTGGTACAGTACTGGTGGGTACAGGTCTGACACTGTATAACACTGGGGTACAGTACTAGTGGGTACAGGTCTGTCACTATAACACTGAGGTACAGTACTGGTGGGTACAGGTCTGTCACTGTATAACACTGGGGTACAATACTAGTGAGTACAGGACTGTCACTGTATAACACTGGGGTACAGTACTAGTGGGTACTTGTCTGACACTATAACACTGAGGTAGAGTACTGGTGGGTACAGGTCTGTCACTGTATAACACTGGGGTACAGTACTGGTGGGTACAGGTCTGTGACTGTAAAACACTGGAGTACAGTACTGTTGGGTAAAGGGCTTTCACTGTATAACACTGGGGTACAGTACTGATGGGTGAAGGTCTGTCACTGTATAACACTGGGGTACATTACTAGTGAGTACAGGTCTGTCACTGTATAACACTAGGGTACAGTACTGGTGGGTACAGGTCTGTCACTGTATTGCACTGGGGTACAGTACTGGTGGGTACAGGTCTGTCACTGTAAAACACTGGGGTACAGTACTGGTGGATGCAGGTCTGTCTCTGTATAACACTGGGGTACATTACTGGCGGGTACTGGTCTGTCACTGTATAAAACTGGGGTACAGTTCTGGTGGGTCCAGGTCTGTCACTGTATAACACTTGGGTACAGTACTGGTGGGTACAGGTCTGTCGCTGTATAACACTGGGGTATAGTACTGGTGGGTACAGGGCTGTCACTATAACACTGAGGTACAGTACTGGTGGGTACAGGTCTGTCACTGTATCACACTGGGGTACAGTACTGGTGGGTACAGGTCTGTCAATGTATAACACTGGGGTACAGAAATGGTGGGTACAGGTCTGTCACTGTATAACACTGGGGTACAGTACTGGTGGGTACAGATCTGTCACTGCTTAACACTGGGGTACAGTACTGGTGGGTACAGGTCTGTCACTGTATAACACTGGGGTACAGTACTGGTGGGTACAGATCTGTCACTGTATAACAATGGGGTACAGTACTGATGTGTACAGGTCTGTCACTGTATAACAATGGGGTACAGTACCGATGGGTACAGGTCTGCCACTGTATAACACTGGGGTACAGTACTGATGGGTACAGGTCTGTCACTGTATAACACAGGGGTACAGTACTGCTGGGTACAGGTTGTCACCTAATAGCATTGAGGTACAGTACCGATGGGTAAAGGTCTGTCACTGTATAACACTGGGGTACAGTACTGGTGGGTACAGGTCTGTCACTGTATAACACTGGGGTACAGAACTGGTGGGTACAGGTCAGACACTGTATAACACTGGGGTACAGTATTGGTGGGTACAGGTCTGTCACTGTATAACACTGGGGTACAGTACTGGTGGGTACAGATCTTTCACTGCTTAACACTGGGGTACAGTACTGGTGGGTACAGGTCTGTCACTGTATAACACTGGGGTACAGTACTGGTGGGTACAGATCTGTCACTGTTTAACACTGGGGTACAGTACTGGTGGGTACAGGTCTTTCACTGTATAACAATGGGGTACAGTACTGATGGGTACAGGTCTGTCACTGTACAGCATTGGGGTACAGGACCGATGGGTACAGGTCTGTCACTGTATAACACTGGGGTACAGTACTGGTTGGTACAGGTCTGTCACTGTATAACACTGCGGTACAGTACTGGTGGGTACAGGTCTGTCACTGTATAACACTGGGGTACAGTACTGGTGGGTACAGGTCTGTCACTGTATAACACTGAGGTAGAGTACTGCTGGGTACAGATCTGTCACTGTTTAACACTGGGATACAGTACAGGTGGGTACAGGTCTGTCACTATAACACTGAGGTAAAGTACTGGTGGGTACAGGTCTGTCACTGTATCACACTGTGGTACAGTACTGGTGGGTACAGGTCTGACACTGTATAACACTGGGGTACAGTACTAGTGGGTACAGGTCTGTCACTATAACACTGAGGTACAGTACTGGTGGGTACAGGTCTGTCACTGTATAACACTGGGGTACAATACTAGTGAGTACAGGACTGTCACTGTATAACACTGGGGTACAGTACTAGTGGGTACTTGTCTGACACTATAACACTGAGGTAGAGTACTGGTGGGTACAGGTCTGTCACTGTATAACACTGGGGTACAGTACTGGTGGGTACAGGTCTGTGACTGTAAAACACTGGAGTACAGTACTGTTGGGTAAAGGGCTTTCACTGTATAACACTGGGGTACAGTACTGATGGGTGAAGGTCTGTCACTGTATAACACTGGGGTACATTACTAGTGAGTACAGGTCTGTCACTGTATAACACTAGGGTACAGTACTGGTGGGTACAGGTCTGTCACTGTATTGCACTGGGGTACAGTACTGGTGGGTACAGGTCTGTCACTGTAAAACACTGGGGTACAGTACTGGTGGATGCAGGTCTGTCTCTGTATAACACTGGGGTACATTACTGGCGGATACTGGTCTGTCACTGTATAAAACTGGGGTACAGTTCTGGTGGGTCCAGGTCTGTCACTGTATAACACTTGGGTACAGTACTGGTGGGTACAGGTCTGTCGCTGTATAACACTGGGGTATAGTACTGGTGGGTACAGGGCTGTCACTATAACACTGAGGTACAGTACTGGTGGGTACAGGTCTGTCACTGTATCACACTGGGGTACAGTACTGGTGGGTACAGGTCTGTCAATGTATAACACTGGGGTACAGTACAAGTGGGTACAGGTCTGTCACTATAATACTGAGGTACAGTACTGGTGGGTACAGGTCTGTCAATGTATAACACTGGGGTACAGTACTAGTGAGTACAGGTCTGTCACTGTATAACACTAGGGTACAGTACTGGTGGGTACAGGTATACACTGCATAAAAGTGGGTTACAGTCGTGGTTGGTAGAGGTCTGTCACTGTACAACACTGGCGTACAGTACTGCTGGGTGAATGTCTGTCACTGTATAACACTGGGGTACAGTACTAGTGAGTACAAGTCTGTCACTGTATAACACTGGTGTACAGTACTGGTGGGTACAGGTCTGTCACTGTATTACACTGGGGTACAGTACTGGTGGTTACAGGTCTGTCACTGTATAACACTGGGGTACAGTATTGGTGGGTACAGGTCTGTCACTGTATAACACTGGGGTACAGTACTGGTGGGTACAGATCTGTCACTGTTTAACACTGGGGTACAGTACTGGTGGGTACAGGTCTTTCACTGTATAACAATGGGGTACAGTACTGATGGGTACAGGTCTGTCACTGTACAGCATTGGGGTACAGGACCGATGGGTACAGGTCTGTCACTGTATAACACTGGGGTACAGTACTGGTTGGTACAGGTCTGTCACTGTATAACACTGCGGTACAGTACTGGTGGGTACAGGTCTGTCACTGTATAACACTGAGGTAGAGTACTGCTGGGTACAGATCTGTCACTGTTTAACACTGGGATACAGTACAGGTGGGTACAGGTCTGTCACTATAACACTGAGGTAAAGTACTGGTGGGTACAGGTCTGTCACTGTATCACACTGTGGTACAGTACTGGTGGGTACAGGTCTGACACTGTATAACACTGGGGTACAGTACTAGTGGGTACAGGTCTGTCACTATAACACTGAGGTACAGTACTGGTGGGTACAGGTCTGTCACTGTATAACACTGGGGTACAATACTAGTGAGTACAGGACTGTCACTGTATAACACTGGGGTACAGTACTGGTGGGTACAGGTCTGTGACTGTAAAACACTGGAGTACAGTACTGTTGGGTAAAGGGCTTTCACTGTATAACACTGGGGTACAGTACTGATGGGTGAAGGTCTGTCACTGTATAACACTGGGGTACATTACTAGTGAGTACAGGTCTGTCACTGTATAACACTAGGGTACAGTACTGGTGGGTACAGGTCTGTCACTGTATTGCACTGGGGTACAGTACTGGTGGGTACAGGTCTGTCACTGTAAAACACTGGGGTACAGTACTGGTGGATGCAGGTCTGTCTCTGTATAACACTGGGGTACATTACTGGCGGGTACTGGTCTGTCACTGTATAAAACTGGGGTACAGTTCTGGTGGGTACAGGTCTGTCACTGTATAACACTTGGGTACAGTACTGGTGGGTACAGGTCTGTCGCTGTATAACACTGGGGTATAGTACTGGTGGGTACAGGTCTGTCACTATAACACTGAGGTACAGTACTGGTGGGTACAGGTCTGTCACTGTATCACACTGGGGTACAGTACTGGTGGGTACAGGTCTGTCACTGTATAACACTGGGGTACAGTACTAGTGGGTACAGGTCTGTCACTATAACACTGTGGTACAGTACTGGTGGGTACAGGTCTGTCAATGTATAACACTGGGGTACAGTACTAGTGAGTACAGGTCTGTCACTGTATAACACTAGGGTACAGTACTGGTGGGTACAGGTATACACTGCATAAAAGTGGGTTACAGTCGTGGTTGGTAGAGGTCTGTCACTGTACAACACTGGCGTACAGTACTGCTGGGTGAATGTCTGTCACTGTATAACACTGGGGTACAGTACTAGTGAGTACAAGTCTGTCACTGTATAACACTGGTGTACAGTACTGGTGGGTACAGGTCTGTCACTGTATAACACTGGGGTACAGTACTGGTGGTTACAGGTCTGTCACTGTATAACACTGGGGTACAGTACAGGTGGGTACAGGTCTGTCACTGGAAAACACTGGTGTACCGTACTGGTGGGTGCAGATCTGTCACTGTATAACACTGGGGTACAGTACTGGTGTGTACTGGTCTGCCACTGTATAACACTGGGGTACAGTACTGGTGGGTACAGATCTGTCACTGTATAACACTGGGGTACAGTACTGGTGAGTACAGGTCTCTCACTGTATAACACTGGGGTACAGTACTAGTGTGTACTGGTCTGTCACTGTATAACACTAGGGTACAGTACTGGTGGGTACAGGCCTGTGAATGTATAACACTGGGGTACATTACTGGTGGGTACAGGTCTGTCACTGTATATCACTGGGGTACAGTACTGGTGGGTACAGGTCTGTCACGTAATAACACTGTGTAAAGTACTGGTGGGTACAGGTCTGTCACTGTATAACGCTGGGATACAGTACTGGTGGGTACAGGTCTGTCAATCTATAACACTGGGGTACAGTACTGGTGGGTACAGATCTGTCAATCAATAACACTTGGGTACTGTACTGGTGGGTACAGGTATGTCATTGTATAACACTGGGGTACAGTACTGGTGGGTACAGGTCTGTCAATCTATAAGACTGGGGTACAGTACTGGTGGGTACAGGTCTGTCACTGTAAAACACTGGGGTACAATACTGGTGGGTACAGGTCTGTCACTGTATAACACTGGGGTACAGTACTGTTGGTACAGGTCTGTCACTGTTTAGCACTGGGGTACATTACTGGTGTGTACAGGTCTGTCACTGTATAACACTGGTGTACAGTACTGGTAGGTACAGGTCTGTCACTGTATAACACTGGGGTACAGTACTGCTGGGTGAATGTCTGTCACTGTATAACACTGGGGTACAGAAATGGTGGGTACAGGTCTGTCACTGTATAACACTGGGGTACAGTACTGGTGGGTACAGATCTGTCACTGCTTAACACTGGGGTACAGTACTGGTGGGTACAGGTCTGTCACTGTATAACACTGGGGTACAGTACTGGTGGGTACAGATCTGTCACTGTATAACAGTGGGGTACAGTACTGGTGGGTACAGGTCTGTCACTGTATAACACTGGGGTACAGTACTGGTGGGTACAGATCTGTCACTGTATAACACTGGGGTACAGTACTGGTGGGTACAGGTCTGTCACTGTATAACACTGGGGTACAGTACTGGTGGTACAGGTCTGTCACTGTATAACACTGGGGTACAGTACTGGTGGGTACAGGTCTGTCACTGTATAACACTGGGGTACAGTACTGGTGGGTACAGGTCTGTCACTGTATAACACTGGGGTACAGTACTGGTGGGTACAGGTCTGTCACTGTATAACACAGGGGTACAGTACTGCTGGGTACAGGTCTGTCACTAATAGCACTGGGGTACAGTACTGGTGGGTACAGGTCTGTCACTGTATAACACTGGGGTACAGTACTGGTGGGTACAGGTCTGTCACTGTATAACACTGGGGTACAGTACTGGTGGGTACAGGTCTGTCACTGTATAACACTGGGGTACAGTACTGGTGGGTACAGGTCTGTCACTGTATAACACTGGGGTACAGTACTGATGTGTACAGGTCTTTCACTGTATAACACTGTGGTACAGTACTGATGGGTACAGGTCTGTCACTGTATAACACAGGGGTACAGTACTGCTGGGTACAGGTCTGTCACCTAATAACATTGAGGTACAGTACCGATGGGTAAAGGTCTGTCACTGTATAACACTGGGGTACAGTACTGGTGGGTACAGGTCTGTCACTGTATAACACTGGGGTACAGAAATGGTGGGTACAGGTCTGACACTGTATAACACTGGGGTACAGTACTGGTGGGTACAGGTCTGTCACAGTATAACACTGGGGTACAGTACTGGTGGGTACAGATCTGTCACTGCTTAACACTGGGGTACAGTACTGGTGGGTACAGGTCTGTCACTGTATAACACTGGGGTACAGTACTGGTGGGTACAGATCTGTCACTGAATAACAGTGGGGTACAGTACTGGTGGGTACAGGTCTGTCACTGTATAACACTGGGGTACAGTACTGGTGGGTACAGGTCTGTCACTGTTTAACACTGGGGTACAGTACTGGTGGTTACAGGTCTGTCACTGTATAACACAGGGGTACAGTACTGCTGCGTACAGGTCTGTCACCTAATAGCATTGAGGTACAGTACGATGGGTAAAGGTCTGTCACTGTATAACACTGGGGTACAGTACGATGGGTAAAGGTCTGTCACTGTATAACACTGGGGTACAGTACTGGTGGGTACAGATCTGTCACTGCTTAACACTGGGGTACAGTACTGTTGGGTACAGGTCTGTCACTGCTTAACACTGGGGTACAGTACTGGTGGGTACAGGTCTGTCACTGTATAAAACTGGGGTACAGTACTGGTGGGTACAGATCTGTCACTGCTTAACACTGGGGTACAGTACTGGTGGGTAAAGGTCTGTCACTGTATAACACTGGGGTACAGAAATGGTGGGTACAGGTCTGTCACTGTATAACACTGGGGTACAGTACTGGTGGGTACAGATCTGTCACTGCTTAACACTGGGGTACAGTACTGGTGGGTACAGGTCTGTCACTGTATAACACTGGGGTACAGTACTGGTGGGTACAGATCTGTCACTGTATAACAGTGGGGTACAGTACTGGTGGGTACATGTCTGTCACTGTATAACACCGGGGTACAGTACTGGTGGGTACAGGTCTGTCACTGTATAACAATCGGGTACAGTACTGATGTGTACAGGTCTGTCACTGTATAACAATGGGGTACAGTACCGATGGGTACAGGTCTGCCACTGTATAACACTGGGGTACAGTACTGATGGGTACAGGTCTGTCACTGTATAACACAGGGGTACAGTACTGCTGGGTACAGGTTGTCACCTAATAGCATTGAGGTACAGTACCGATGGGTAAAGGTCTGTCACTGTATAACACTGGGGTACAGTACTGGTGGGTACAGGTCTGTCACTGTATAACACTGGGGTACAGAACTGGTGGGTACAGGTCAGACACTGTATAACACTGGGGTACAGTATTGGTGGGTACAGGTCTGTCACTGTATAACACTGTGGTACAGTACTGGTGGGTACAGATCTGTCACTGCTTAACACTGGGGTACAGTACTGGTGGGTACAGGTCTGTCACTGTATAACACTGGGGTACAGTACTGGTGGGTACAGATCTGTCACTGTTTAACACTGGGGTACAGTACTGATGGGTACAGGTCTTTCACTGTATAACAATGGGGTACAGTACTGATGGGTACAGGTCTGTCACTGTACAGCATTGGGGTACAGGACCGATGGGTACAGGTCTGTCACTGTATAACAGTGGGGTACAGTACTGGTTGGTACAGGTCTGTCACTGTATAACACTGCGGTACAGTACTGGTGGGTACAGGTCTGTCACTGTATAACACTGGGGTACAGTACTGGTGGGTACAGGTCTGTCACTGTATAACACTGAGGTAGAGTACTGCTGGGTACAGATCTGTCACTGTTTAACACTGGGATACAGTACAGGTGGGTACAGGTCTGTCACTATAACACTGAGGTACAGTACTGGTGGGTACAGGTCTGTCACTGTATAACACTGGGGTACAGTACTGGTGGGTACAGGTCTGTCACTGTATAACACTGGGGTACAGTACTAGTGGGTACAGGTCTGTCACTATAACACTGAGGTACAGTACTGGTGGGTACAGGTCTGTCACTGTATAACACTGGGGTACAGTACTAGTGAGTACAGGTCTGTCACTGTATAACACTGGGGTACAGTACTAGTGGGTACATGTCTGTCACTTATAACACTGAGGTAGAGTACTGGTGGGTACAGGTCTGTCACTGTATAACACTGGGGTACAGTACTGGTGGGTACAGGTCTGTGACTGTAAAACACTGGGTACAGTACTGTGGGTACAGGGCTTTCACTGTATAACACTGGGGTACAGTACTGATGGGTGACAGGTCTGTCACTGTATAACACTGGGGTACAGTACTAGTGGGTACAGGTCTGTCACTGTATAACACTAGGGTACAGTACTGGTGGGTACAGGTCTGTCACTGTATAACACTGGGGTACAGTACTGGTGGGTACAGGTCTGTCACTGTAAAACACTGGGGTACAGTACTGGTGGATGCAGGTCTGTCTCTGTATAACACTGGGGTACAGTACTGGTGGGTACTGGTCTGTCACTGTATAACACTGGGGTACAGTACTGGTGGGTACAGGTCTGTCACTGTATAACACTGGGGTACAGTACTGGTGGGTAAAGGTCTGTCACTGTATAACACTGGGGTACAGTACTGGTGGGTACAGGTCTGTCACTGTATAACACTGGGGTACAGTACTGGTGGGTACAGGTCTGTCACTGTATAACACTGGGGTACAGTACTGGTGGGTACAGGTCTGTCACTGTATAACACTGGGGTACAGTACTGGTGGGTACAGGTCTGTCACTGTATAACACTGGGGTACAGTACTGGTGGGTACAGATCTGTCACTGTATAACACTGGGGTACAGTACTGATGTGTACAGGTCTGTCACTGTATAACAATGGGGTACAGTACTGGTGGGTACAGGTCTGTCACTGTATAACACTGGGGTACAGTACTGATGGGTACAGGTCTGTCACTGTATAACACAGGGGTACAGTACTGCTGGGTACAGGTCTGTCACCTAATAGCATTGAGGTACAGTACTGATGGGTACAGGTCTGTCACTGTATAACACTGGGGTACAGTACTGGTGGGTACAGGTCTGTCACTGTATAACACTGGGCTACAGAACTGGTGGGTACAGGTCTGTCACTGTATAACACTGGGGTACAGTACTGGTGGGTACAGGTCTGTCACTGTATAACACTGGGGTACAGTACTGGTGGGTACAGGTCTGTCACTGCTTAACACTGGGGTACAGTACTGGTGGGTACAGGTCTGTCACTGTATAACACTGGGGTACAGTACTGGTGGGTACAGGTCTGTCACTGTATAACACTGGGGTACAGTACTGGTGGGTACAGGTCTGTCACTGTATAACACTGGGGTACAGTACTGATGGGTACAGGTCTGTCACTGTACAGCATTGGGGTACAGGACCGATGGGTACAGGTCTGTCACTGTATAACACTGGGGTACAGTACTGGTTGGTACAGGTCTGTCACTGTATAACACTGCGGTACAGTACTGGTGGGTACAGGTCTGTCACTGTATAACACTGGGGTACAGTACTGGTGGGTACAGGTCTGTCACTGTATAACACTGAGGTAGAGTACTGCTGGGTACAGATCTGTCACTGTTTAACACTGGGATACAGTACAGGTGGGTACAGGTCTGTCACTATAACACTGAGGTAAAGTACTGGTGGGTACAGGTCTGTCACTGTATCACACTGGGGTACAGTACTGGTGGGTACAGGTCTGTCACTGTATAACACTGGGGTACAGTACTAGTGGGTACAGGTCTGTCACTATAACACTGAGGTACAGTACTGGTGGGTACAGGTCTGTCACTGTATAACACTGGGGTACAATACTAGTGAGTACAGGTCTGTCACTGTATAACACTGGGGTACAGTACTGGTGGGTACAGGTCTGTCACTTATAACACTGGGTACAGTACTGGTGGGTACAGGTCTGTCACTGTATAACACTGGGGTACAGTACTGGTGGGTACAGGTCTGTCACTGTATAACACTGGGTACAGTACTGGTGGGTACAGGTCTGTCACTGTATAACACTGGGGTACAGTACTGGTGGGTACAGGTCTGTCACTGTATAACACTGGGGTACAGTACTGTTGGTACAGGTCTGTCACTGTATAACACTGGGTACAGTACTGGTGGGTACAGGTCTGTCACTGTATAACACTGGGGTACAGTACTGGTGGGTACAGGTCTGTCACTGTAAAACACTGGGGTACAGTACTGGTGGTGCAGGTCTGTCACTGTATAACACTGGGGTACAGTACTGGTGGGTACAGGTCTGTCACTGTATAACACTGGGGTACAGTACTGGTGGGTACAGGTCTGTCACTGTATAACACTGGGGTACAGTACTGGTGGGTACAGGTCTGTCACTGTATAACACTGGGGTACAGTACTGGTGGGTACAGGTCTGTCACTGTATAACACTGGGGTACAGTACTGGTGGGTACAGGTCTGTCACTGTATAACACTGGGGTACAGTACTGGTGGGTACAGGTCTGTCACTGTATAACACTGGGGTACAGTACTGGTGGGTACAGGTCTGTCACTGTATAACACTGGGGTACAGTACTGGTGGGTACAGGTCTGTCACTGTATAACACTGGGGTACAGTACTGGTGGGTACAGGTCTGTCACTGTATAACACTGGGGTACAGTACTGGTGGGTACAGGTCTGTCACTGTATAACACTGGGGTACAGTACTGGTGGGTACAGGTCTGTCACTGTATAACACTGGGTACAGTACTGGTGGGTACAGGTCTGTCACTGTATAACACTGGGTACAGTACTGGTGGGTACAGGTCTGTCACTATAACACTGGGTACAGTACTGGTGGGTACAGGTCTGTCACTGTATCACACTGTGGTACAGTACTGGTGGGTACAGGTCTGACACTGTATAACACTGGGGTACAGTACTAGTGGGTACAGGTCTGTCACTATAACACTGAGGTACAGTACTGGTGGGTACAGGTCTGTCACTGTATAACACTGGGGTACAATACTAGTGAGTACAGGACTGTCACTGTATAACACTGGGGTACAGTACTAGTGGGTACTTGTCTGACACTATAACACTGAGGTAGAGTACTGGTGGGTACAGGTCTGTCACTGTATAACACTGGGGTACAGTACTGGTGGGTACAGGTCTGTGACTGTAAAACACTGGAGTACAGTACTGTTGGGTAAAGGGCTTTCACTGTATAACACTGGGGTACAGTACTGATGGGTGAAGGTCTGTCACTGTATAACACTGGGGTACATTACTAGTGAGTACAGGTCTGTCACTGTATAACACTAGGGTACAGTACTGGTGGGTACAGGTCTGTCACTGTATAACACTGGGGTACAGTACTGGTGGGTACAGGTCTGTCACTGTAAAACACTGGGGTACAGTACTGGTGGGTACAGGTCTGTCACTGTATAACACTGGGGTACAGTACTGGTGGGTACAGGTCTGTCACTGTATAACACTGGGGTACAGTACTGGTGGGTACAGGTCTGTCACTGTATAACACTGGGTACAGTACTGGTGGGTACAGGTCTGTCACTGTATAACACTGGGGTACAGTACTGGTGGGTACAGGTCTGTCACTGTATAACACTGGGTACAGTACTGGTGGGTACAGGTCTGTCACTGTATAACACTGGGGTACAGTACTGGTGGGTACAGGTCTGTCACTGTATAACACTGGGGTACAGTACTGGTGGGTACAGGTCTGTCACTGTATAACACTGGGTACAGTACTGGTGGGTACAGGTCTGTCACTGTATAACACTGGGGTACAGTACTGTTGGTACAGGTCTGTCACTGTATAACACTGGGTACAGTACTGGTGGGTACAGGTCTACACTGCATAACAGTAGGTTACAGTCGTGGTTGGTAGAGGTCTGTCACTGTACAACACTGGCGTACAGTACTGGTGGGTTCATGTCTGTCACTGTATAACACTGGGGTACAGTACTAGTGGGTACAGGTCTGTCACTGTATAACACTGGTGTACAGTACTGGTGGGTACAGGTCTGTCACTGTATAACACTGGGGTACAGTACTGGTGGTTACAGGTCTGTCACTGTATAACACTGGGGTACAGTATTGGTGGGTACAGGTCTGTCACTGTATAACACTGGGGTACAGTACTGGTGGGTACCGATCTTTCACTGCTTAACACTGGGGTACAGTACTGGTGGGTACAGGTCTGTCACTGTATAACACTGGGGTACAGTACTGGTGGGTACAGATCTGTCACTGTTTAACACTGGGGTACAGTACTGGTGGGTACAGGTCTTTCACTGTATAACAATGGGGTACAGTACTGATGGTACAGGTCTGTCACTGTACAGCATTGGGGTACAGGACCGATGGGTACAGGTCTGTCACTGTATAACACTGGGGTACAGTACTGGTTGGTACAGGTCTGTCACTGTATAACACTGCGGTACAGTACTGGTGGGTACAGGTCTGTCACTGTATAACACTGGGGTACAGTACTGGTGGGTACAGGTCTGTCACTGTATAACACTGAGGTAGAGTACTGCTGGGTACAGATCTGTCACTGTTTAACACTGGGATACAGTACAGGTGGGTACAGGTCTGTCACTATAACACTGAGGTAAAGTACTGGTGGGTACAGGTCTGTCACTGTATCACACTGTGGTACAGTACTGGTGGGTACAGGTCTGACACTGTATAACACTGGGGTACAGTACTAGTGGGTACAGGTCTGTCACTATAACACTGAGGTACAGTACTGGTGGGTACAGGTCTGTCACTGTATAACACTGGGGTACAATACTAGTGAGTACAGGACTGTCACTGTATAACACTGGGGTACAGTACTAGTGGGTACTTGTCTGACACTATAACACTGAGGTAGAGTACTGGTGGGTACAGGTCTGTCACTGTATAACACTGGGGTACAGTACTGGTGGGTACAGGTCTGTGACTGTAAAACACTGGAGTACAGTACTGTTGGGTAAAGGGCTTTCACTGTATAACACTGGGGTACAGTACTGATGGGTGAAGGTCTGTCACTGTATAACACTGGGGTACATTACTAGTGAGTACAGGTCTGTCACTGTATAACACTAGGGTACAGTACTGGTGGGTACAGGTCTGTCACTGTATTGCACTGGGGTACAGTACTGGTGGGTACAGGTCTGTCACTGTAAAACACTGGGGTACAGTACTGGTGGATGCAGGTCTGTCTCTGTATAACACTGGGGTACATTACTGGCGGGTACTGGTCTGTCACTGTATAAAACTGGGGTACAGTTCTGGTGGGTACAGGTCTGTCACTGTATAACACTTGGGTACAGTACTGGTGGGTACAGGTCTGTCGCTGTATAACACTGGGGTATAGTACTGGTGGGTACAGGTCTGTCACTATAACACTGAGGTACAGTACTGGTGCGTACAGGTCTGTCACTGTATCACACTGGGGTACAGTACTGGTGGGTACAGGTCTGTCACTGTATAACACTGGGGTACAGTACAAGTGGGTACAGGTCTGTCACTATAACACTGTGGTACAGTACTGGTGGGTACAGGTCTGTCAATGTATAACACTGGGGTACAGTACTAGTGAGTACAGGTCTGTCACTGTATAACAATGGGGTACAGTACCGATGGGTACAGGTCTGCCACTGTATAACACTGGGGTACAGTACTGATGGGTACAGGTCTGTCACTGTATAACACAGGGGTACAGTACTGCTGGGTACAGGTTGTCACCTAATAGCATTGAGGTACAGTACCGATGGGTAAAGGTCTGTCACTGTATAACACTGGGGTACAGTACTGGTGGGTACAGGTCTGTCACTGTATAACACTGGGCTACAGTACTGGTGGGTACAGGTCTGTCACTGTATAACACTGGGGTACAGTACTGGTGGGTACAGGTCTGTCACTGTATAACACTGGGGTACAGTACTGGTGGGTACAGATCTGTCACTGCTTAACACTGGGGTACAGTACTGGTGGGTACAGGTCTGTCACTGTATAACACTGGGGTACAGTACTGGTGGGTACAGGTCTGTCACTGTATAACACTGGGGTACAGTACTGGTGGGTACAGGTCTGTCACTGTATAACACTGGGGTACAGTACTGATGGGTACAGGTCTGTCACTGTACAGCACTGGGGTACAGTACTGATGGGTACAGGTCTGTCACTGTATAACACTGGGGTACAGTACTGGTGGGTACAGGTCTGTCACTGTATAACACTGGGTACAGTACTGGTGGGTACAGGTCTGTCACTGTATAACACTGGGGTACAGTACTGGTGGGTACAGGTCTGTCACTGTATAACACTGGGGTACAGTACTGGTGGGTACAGATCTGTCACTGTTTAACACTGGGGTACAGTACAGGTGGGTACAGGTCTGTCACTATAACACTGAGGTAAAGTACTGGTGGGTACAGGTCTGTCACTGTATCACACTGGGGTACAGTACTGGTGGGTACAGGTCTGTCACTGTATAACACTGGGGTACAGTACTAGTGGGTACAGGTCTGTCACTATAACACTGAGGTACAGTACTGGTGGGTACAGGTCTGTCACTGTATAACACTGGGGTACAATACTAGTGAGTACAGGACTGTCACTGTATAACACTGGGGTACAGTACTAGTGGGTACTTGTCTGACACTATAACACTGAGGTAGAGTACTGGTGGGTACAGGTCTGTCACTGTATAACACTGGGGTACAGTACTGGTGGGTACAGGTCTGTGACTGTAAAACACTGGAGTACAGTACTGTTGGGTAAAGGGCTTTCACTGTATAACACTGGGGTACAGTACTGATGGGTGAAGGTCTGTCACTGTATAACACTGGGGTACATTACTAGTGAGTACAGGTCTGTCACTGTATAACACTAGGGTACAGTACTGGTGGGTACAGGTCTGTCACTGTATTGCACTGGGGTACAGTACTGGTGGGTACAGGTCTGTCACTGTAAAACACTGGGGTACAGTACTGGTGGATGCAGGTCTGTCTCTGTATAACACTGGGGTACATTACTGGCGGGTACTGGTCTGTCACTGTATAAAACTGGGGTACAGTACTGGTGGTTACAGATCTGTCACTGCTTAACACTGGGGTACAGTACTGGTGGGTAAAGGTCTGTCACTGTATAACACTGGGGTACAGTACTGGTGGGTACAGGTCTGTCACTGTATAACACTGGGGTACAGAAATGGTGGGTACAGGTCTGTCACTGTATAACACTGGGGTACAGTACTGGTGGGTACAGATCTGTCACTGCTTAACACTGGGGTACAGTACTGGTGGGTAAAGGTCTGTCACTGTATAACACTGGGGTACAGTACTGGTGGGTACAGGTCTGTCACTGTATAACACTGGGGTACAGAAATGGTGGGTACAGGTCTGTCACTGTATAACACTGGGGTACAGTACTGGTGGGTACAGATCTGTCACTGCTTAACACTGGGGTACAGTACTGGTGGGTACAGGTCTGTCACTGTATAACACTGGGGTACAGTACTGGTGGGTACAGATCTGTCACTGTATAACAATGGGGTACAGTACTGATGTGTACAGGTCTGTCACTGTATAACAATGGGGTACAGTACCGATGGGTACAGGTCTGCCACTGTATAACACTGGGGTACAGTACTGATGGGTACAGGTCTGTCACTGTATAACACAGGGGTACAGTACTGCTGGGTACAGGTTGTCACCTAATAGCATTGAGGTACAGTACCGATGGGTAAAGGTCTGTCACTGTATAACACTGGGGTACAGTACTGGTGGGTACAGGTCTGTCACTGTATAACACTGGGGTACAGAACTGGTGGGTACAGGTCTGACACTGTATAACACTGGGGTACAGTACTGGTGGGTACAGGTCTGTCACTGTATAACACTGGGGTACAGTACTGGTGGGTACAGATCTTTCACTGCTTAACACTGGGGTACAGTACTGGTGGGTACAGGTCTGTCACTGTATAACACTGGGGTACAGTACTGGTGGGTACAGATCTGTCACTGTTTAACACTGGGGTACAGTACTGGTGGGTACAGGTCTGTCACTGTATAACACTGGGGTACAGTACTGATGGGTACAGGTCTGTCACTGTACAGCACTGGGGTACAGTACTGATGGGTACAGGTCTGTCACTGTATAACACTGGGGTACAGTACTGGTTGGTACAGGTCTGTCACTGTATAACACTGCGGTACAGTACTGGTGGGTACAGGTCTGTCACTGTATAACACTGGGGTACAGTACTGGTGGGTACAGGTCTGTCACTGTATAACACTGAGGTAGAGTACTGCTGGGTACAGATCTGTCACTGTATAACACTGGGATACAGTACAGGTGGGTACAGGTCTGTCACTATAACACTGAGGTAAAGTACTGGTGGGTACAGGTCTGTCACTGTATCACACTGTGGTACAGTACTGGTGGGTACAGGTCTGACACTGTATAACACTGGGGTACAGTACTAGTGGGTACAGGTCTGTCACTATAACACTGAGGTACAGTACTGGTGGGTACAGGTCTGTCACTGTATAACACTGGGGTACAATACTAGTGAGTACAGGACTGTCACTGTATAACACTGGGGTACAGTACTAGTGGGTACTTGTCTGACACTATAACACTGAGGTAGAGTACTGGTGGGTACAGGTCTGTCACTGTATAACACTGGGGTACAGTACTGGTGGGTACAGGTCTGTGACTGTAAAACACTGGAGTACAGTACTGTTGGGTAAAGGGCTTTCACTGTATAACACTGGGGTACAGTACTGATGGGTGAAGGTCTGTCACTGTATAACACTGGGGTACATTACTAGTGAGTACAGGTCTGTCACTATAACACTAGGGTACAGTACTGGTGGGTACAGGTCTGTCACTGTATTGCACTGGGGTACAGTACTGGTGGGTACAGGTCTGTCACTGTAAAACACTGGGGTACAGTACTGGTGGATGCAGGTCTGTCTCTGTATAACACTGGGGTACATTACTGGCGGGTACTGGTCTGTCACTGTATAAAACTGGGGTACAGTTCTGGTGGGTCCAGGTCTGTCACTGTATAACACTTGGGTACAGTACTGGTGGGTACAGGTCTGTCGCTGTATAACACTGGGGTATAGTACTGGTGGGTACAGGGCTGTCACTATAACACTGAGGTACAGTACTGGTGGGTACAGGTCTGTCACTGTATCACACTGGGGTACAGTACTGGTGGGTACAGGTCTGTCAATGTATAACACTGGGGTACAGTACAAGTGGGTACAGGTCTGTCACTATAATACTGAGGTACAGTACTGGTGGGTACAGGTCTGTCAATGTATAACACTGGGGTACAGTACTAGTGAGTACAGGTCTGTCACTGTATAACACTAGGGTACAGTACTGGTGGGTACAGGTATACACTGCATAAAAGTGGGTTACAGTCGTGGTTGGTAGAGGTCTGTCACTGTACAACACTGGCGTACAGTACTGCTGGGTGAATGTCTGTCACTGTATAACACTGGGGTACAGTACTAGTGAGTACAAGTCTGTCACTGTATAACACTGGTGTACAGTACTGGTGGGTACAGGTCTGTCACTGTATTACACTGGGGTACAGTACTGGTGGTTACAGGTCTGTCACTGTATAACACTGGGGTACAGTATTGGTGGGTACAGGTCTGTCACTGTATAACACTGGGGTACAGTACTAGTGGGTACCGATCTTTCACTGCTTAACACTGGGGTACAGTACTGGTGGGTACAGGTCTGTCACTGTATAACACTGGGGTACAGTACTGGTGGGTACAGATCTGTCACTGTTTAACACTGGGGTACAGTACTGGTGGGTACAGGTCTTTCACTGTATAACAATGGGGTACAGTACTGATGGGTACAGGTCTGTCACTGTACAGCATTGGGGTACAGGACCGATGGGTACAGGTCTGTCACTGTATAACACTGGGGTACAGTACTGGTTGGTACAGGTCTGTCACTGTATAACACTGCGGTACAGTACTGGTGGGTACAGGTCTGTCACTGTATAACACTGGGGTACAGTACTGGTGGGTACAGGTCTGTCACTGTATAACACTGAGGTAGAGTACTGCTGGGTACAGATCTGTCACTGTTTAACACTGGGATACAGTACAGGTGGGTACAGGTCTGTCACTATAACACTGAGGTAAAGTACTGGTGGGTACAGGTCTGTCACTGTATCACACTGTGGTACAGTACTGGTGGGTACAGGTCTGACACTGTATAACACTGGGGTACAGTACTAGTGGGTACAGGTCTGTCACTATAACACTGAGGTACAGTACTGGTGGGTACAGGTCTGTCACTGTATAACACTGGGGTACAATACTAGTGAGTACAGGACTGTCACTGTATAACACTGGGGTACAGTACTAGTGGGTACTTGTCTGACACTATAACACTGAGGTAGAGTACTGGTGGGTACAGGTCTGTCACTGTATAACACTGGGGTACAGTACTGGTGGGTACAGGTCTGTGACTGTAAAACACTGGAGTACAGTACTGTTGGGTAAAGGGCTTTCACTGTATAACACTGGGGTACAGTACTGATGGGTGAAGGTCTGTCACTGTATAACACTGGGGTACATTACTAGTGAGTACAGGTCTGTCACTGTATAACACTAGGGTACAGTACTGGTGGGTACAGGTCTGTCACTGTATTGCACTGGGGTACAGTACTGGTGGGTACAGGTCTGTCACTGTAAAACACTGGGGTACAGTACTGGTGGATGCAGGTCTGTCTCTGTATAACACTGGGGTACATTACTGGCGGGTACTGGTCTGTCACTGTATAAAACTGGGGTACAGTTCTGGTGGGTACAGGTCTGTCACTGTATAACACTTGGGTACAGTACTGGTGGGTACAGGTCTGTCGCTGTATAACACTGGGGTATAGTACTGGTGGGTACAGGTCTGTCACTATAACACTGAGGTACAGTACTGGTGGGTACAGGTCTGTCACTGTATCACACTGGGGTACAGTACTGGTGGGTACAGGTCTGTCACTGTATAACACTGGGGTACAGTACTAGTGGGTACAGGTCTGTCACTATAACACTGTGGTACAGTACTGGTGGGTACAGGTCTGTCAATGTATAACACTGGGGTACAGTACTAGTGAGTACAGGTCTGTCACTGTATAACACTAGGGTACAGTACTGGTGGGTACAGGTATACACTGCATAAAAGTGGGTTACAGTCGTGGTTGGTAGAGGTCTGTCACTGTACAACACTGGCGTACAGTACTGCTGGGTGAATGTCTGTCACTGTATAACACTGGGGTACAGTACTAGTGAGTACAAGTCTGTCACTGTATAACACT
This sequence comes from Squalus acanthias, assembly GCA_030390025.1. NCBI lineage: Eukaryota > Metazoa > Chordata > Chondrichthyes > Squaliformes > Squalidae > Squalus > Squalus acanthias. Next base: position 1,587,343 of record JASTWF010000044.1, read on the forward strand.
GGTGTACAGTACTGGTGGGTACAGGTCTGTCACTGTATAACACTGGGGTACAGTACTGGTGGTTACAGGTCTGTCACTGTATAACACTGGGGTACAGTACAGGTGGGTACAGGTCTGTCACTGGAAAACACTGGTGTACCGTACTGGTGGGTGCAGATCTGTCACTGTATAACACTGGGGTACAGTACTGGTGTGTACTGGTCTGCCACTGTATAACACTGGGGTACAGTACTGGTGGGTACAGATCTGTCACTGTATAACACTGGGGTACAGTACTGGTGAGTACAGGTCTCTCACTGTATAACACTGGGGTACAGTACTAGTGTGTACTGGTCTGTCACTGTATAACACTAGGGTACAGTACTGGTGGGTACAGGCCTGTGAATGTATAACACTGGGGTACATTACTGGTGGGTGCAGGTCTGTCACTGTATATCACTGGGGTACAGTACTGGTGGGTACAGGTCTGTCACGTAATAACACTGTGTAAAGTACTGGTGGGTACAGGTCTGTCACTGTATAACGCTGGGATACAGTACTGGTGGGTACAGGTCTGTCAATCTATAACACTGGGGTACAGTACTGGTGGGTACAGATCTGTCAATCAATAACACTTGGGTACTGTTCTGGTGGGTACAGGTATGTCATTGTATAACACTGGGGTACAGTACTGGTGGGTACAGGTCTGTCAATCTATAAGACTGGGGTACAGTACTGGTGGGTACAGGTCTGTCACTGTAAAACACTGGGGTACAATACTGGTGGGTACAGGTCTGTCACTGTATAACACTGGGGTACAGTACTGTTGGTACAGGTCTGTCACTGTTTAGCACTGGGGTACATTACTGGTGTGTACAGGTCTGTCACTGTATAACACTGGTGTACAGTACTGGTAGGTACAGGTCTGTCACTGTATAACACTGGGGTGCAGTACTGCTGGGTGAATGTCTGTCACTGTATAACACTGGGGTACAGAAATGGTGGGTACAGGTCTGTCACTGTATAACACTGGAGTGTAAGGGATTCTCTCCTGACCCTGCGTGTCTCGTAGCCTGTGAGATTCACGCGGCTCTGTGCAGCCTGTATGTCAGTGCGGGTCTAGGCCTGGTCTCCAGCCAGTCTGGGAACACTAGACACCCCTGTGAGTGGTTCGAATCACTCTCCCTTACGGTTCTAGACACTGGACTTAGATGCGAGAGCAGTAATGGAGATAAAACTCATGTAGACTTGGTTTGAACGGTACGAAATGGAAAATCTTTATTGCATGATACTTAAAATTATGAAATACATGTCATACGCACAGATTAATGACAGTACAATCTTACAAACGGTTATAATCACTCTTAGGGAAACGAGGAACGAACGGCACAACGTGAATAGGGCACACATTACAAATATCCTTAATCTTTACACCCTCCCCTATCAATACCTATCCTAAACTAGCTTCGTAGGATCTCGAGACTCATGCTCACCACTCGTAATAACTCGGAGAAATCCCGAATAGCTGATCGGATGTTTTTCACCGCAGCACCCACGTGTCGGTCAGGAGATCTCCTGGTCCCACTTGTTTACTGGCTTCTGCTGCTCGGGCTAGTAGGCTGGACCGTCTGCTGTAGTGAAGACCTCTGTTGGTTGACTTCACAGTTTAGTTGAGGAGCCCCGTTGTCAATATCACTGATACGATGTGTTTGCACAGTCCAGTTATCGTTGATGCAATATGTCTTGTTAAAAGTTTAAAGAAGAAAACTTCCTGTCGAGAAGACTTGGCTGATCGACCTACAGGCGCGGTCGGGATTTACTGACCGTGGCGATGGATATGGTCTTCTTCTCTTCTCCTCTCATCTCATCTCATCTCATCTCATCTCATCTCGGGCCTTTGGTTCCGCTGCCAGTTACCAACATAGGTCTTCGTTACGCGACACGAGGTAGATCCGAACGGATCAGAAAGTTCAACTGTCTTTTACACAGGAGCAGCCACGAGGTTACGAATCGACCGGATAAAACACAGGAGCAAGCGAGCGAATGCAGGAGCAAGAACAAGAGGCAAGCAGCAAGAGAGCGAATGGACGGTTTGGGGCCTGCAATTATAGTGCAAAAATCTTCCGTTTCCCGCCCAACTATAATGTCCATTCTTTTGTTTAAGGTTTGGCGCCCAAATGTCCTGTATGGGTGATCTCCGTTCTTAATGGGTTTCGGGGCTACTCATGAATGTTTGAGTACCTGTTAATACTTCTCCCATTGTTAAATCGGTCGGTGTTCTCCCTGGAGGGGTTTGGGGCTTCCAAGTGTCCTGTATAACTACCTGCTAACGGCTCTCTCATCGTAGAGTCGTTGGGAGTTTACATACTAATGTCCTTTGGATGGGCCCTTAAGTACTTGGTACAATGGCTTTCCTTTGTACCTGGGAGACCGATTCCAGTATCGATGTTTATACTGTAAACCCATAATGTCTCGTGTATTGTCTTCACTGTGCTGAATCGTTATCGATCTTGCAAAAATGTGTATTGGAACGCCATCTTGTCTGCCTGTTGAAAAGTCTAGAATGTTCTGTCACGAGGTGCGGCGGCCATTTTACAGGCTGCTTGTGTCCAATTTAAACCTGACAGCATTCTGCTGAAATAAAAGCTGTTTGAACGAAACTTTGTGTTTTCTCCTTATTAATCAAATCGCGATAATTGCGAATTCTACAGTCCCTCCTGTTGATGCGAATAACTCCGCTTATCGTATCAAAAACTCAGTGGTGAGCAATCTTATCTCGATTTCACTCCGAATCCAGTAAATTAATCCCATAAATTTTAACTTGACTAGGGTCTCTGTGTCGTCCTTATTTCCCAAGAAAATCACATTTTTTATCACCGTAGGCATCATTTGCCCTTAAACTTACACCACTTGTTTTCCTTCCCGGCGTAACCAGGCCGATACCTCACGCATCACCTGTATATTTGTCTTTTATTCAGGGAAAGGAAAAACAAAACCCAAAACCAAACAATCAACACCATCACCAAAATAAACAAATCCCAACTCTTAAACATATCGAGTTTCCAACGTATTTACAATGAGTACAAACTTCCGCGGCGCACGTGGCGAGCGGGAGTGACGCCATTTTCCTATTACACAGTGCTCTCATCGTGCACGCGCACGTAACGTTCTCGCCACTCTCCCGTGTTCTCATGCTTGGTGAGGCGCTTGTCTCTTTTACAATGTATGAACAATAGGTACACTACAATAAACACTTGACAGACGACTAAAATGTGGGAGGCTATTCTGACCCATGAGGGCACTTCAATATTAGTGAACAGATTCCACCATGGTGGAACCACTATGTCCAAAATGTCTGTTCCAATTTCGACAGTTTTCTGTTCTAATGTATAAAAATGCTTTTGTGACACCGCGACGGCTTTCAGAAGTTTGGTTAAATGCTCAGGGAGAGGGGGAATGAGGTATCCAAAATGCGCGACAAATCGCTGCAAGTCGGTGAAATTCTCTTTTACTGTGAAATGAACAGTGGATGGTTCAGGGATTGGGATAATTCGCTGTTGTGCTACTTGAACTTCAGCCCTGGGTTTAAAACAGAAACTGCTGTCACTCACCGGACACCGGCTACGGTTTCCATGCTGGTAGTGTTGCGCTGCAGTGGTAACACAATATGTTCCACCCCCGATGTATGCTACCTGCGGAGGCACATGATCTTGTGCCATTGCCTCCATGGTGCAATTCATGGACTTGGCGCCAGCCGTTCTGAACCCGCACTGTGGTGTTAAAAAGGCATTCAAGTGCTGGGGGCACAGTATTATGTGTGCTCCCCTGCCACGACAACCAGAGAGATCTGTACCTGTCATCGTTTGCTCCCAGCGGATGACGTAAGGTGGAACCGCTGCATAACGAATGTGGGCTCCCCCCTGAATGACACCAATGTTCTCTACCCGATATACCGGGGCGGGCTTTGCTGTGTTGCCCAAAACCGGCATGCGTAATACTATTCCCATAATAGTATGGTTTGAACGTCCACAGTCCACGGGGACTGGGTAAGCTTCTGAAGCTAGCCTGAGCTGGCACGGACTTAATGCGTTCTGAAAAGGGTGGAGCGCCCGCAGGTGTTTGTTACTTATCCAGGACGGAACCAAACCTTGTTTTAAATCCTCCAAATTACTGCGGCCCTCGCCCAGTAACCACGCCCCGTAAAGCACGCACACCTCGTTCTGCGCAGCTTGATCGGATGCATTCCGATCTTCCCTGATCAGGGCATTTACCGTACGCGCATGTTTCTCCAGCTCTGCTATAATCTCCTTTAAATGGAGAGTCATGGCTTGGTCCTCATGCAGACCTGACCCTACCACTTTATTCTCATCTGTTAGAATGTCTTTTAACTGTGTTTTTAAACCATTAATCTGGGTCTGCAGCTCTACACTGTCTAGAGCGTTGACCACAGATGTCCCTGTATTAAAAGCAGTGAACGCATCGTTCACCAAACCCCTTCTTTGCCTCCCTACTTGATCCAAAACTTCCTGCGGTGCGGTGTATAAACTTGTCTTATCAATTTCTGCAAAATCAAACTCGTAAAATTGTCTGAACATCTTGGTCAACAGGACCTGATACAACTGTTCCGTCTTTTTGGGGCACCACTCTGGTAACCGTACCTCAGTGAGATTTAAAATCACTGAGGCCACCGCGTAATGTACCCCCTGAAATAGTATCTGGTCTGTGGGGACCAGTACCAAACCGTTCCCGGGTCCCTTACTAGTTTTAGGGCACCCTTCTTCCTCAGTTAGAACCACCGGAATCGTGGGCGGGGCTTTGCGTGGGCGCGTAATGAGCTCAGTGGCGTTTACTGGGATCGGGGAGAATGGGGCTCCGCACCCCCTGGTGCTCGCATCCCACCTCATCCCCTGTCCGTTATCCTGCCACTGATTAATAAAAATATGGAGATGCCTTTGGGGCAAACGTACTTTGACCCCCACATACAAACATAAATCCCCTCATCCGGTTCCCACCATTTGTCCCAACAGACTTTCACTTGTCCGTTTGTCCCCGTAATTGTCCGATGGGTATTATTACCCAGTCGTTCCCACTCGACCGAAGAGTTCCTCATAGTTTTGCTCAGCTTTCGCAGCCACCACCATCGGCTCAATGGGACATCCCCACTACAGGTCAAACAAATCCGTTTGCCGACGGTGACGCTGATCCTGGGTGCGATGATCCGTACTTTGGGGCACATTAAAGAAGTCTCTTTGTAGGCGAACCCCGATGTGCTGGAATACTCCGTTGAGTTCGTTCCCAGCCATCCTGGCCACCTTCCCTTGTGGAAATAGGTGCTGGTCCCCTCTGCCTTCCGTCTTCCGGTCCCATCCACCGCGATGGGGGCCGTGTCCCCGGAACATCCAAACACCACGACATCCTTGGTGTGGCCTCGATAGGCCAATCCACATCCGATTGCCACGAGCAATACTATAAGTCGTTCCATCCTTCCTTGGTTCCTGTGATCAGATAGAATGAGGTAGCCAGCCTCGCAAAAAGTCTCTGGCTTTTGTGAAGGGTGAGCGGGTCCCCTGACCTCGCCTCACGTAAATTTCAACGTTTGCTGAATAGACTTCAACTAAACCTAGCCTTAAAACTCCCACCATTTTATCGTTATCTGTTAAAACACTACAAACTTAACCTTAAACATAATAAACTTAAACTTAACCTAATAACTTTACAGTGCCGCCCGTTCTCAGGGCGGCCCCTTTAAATTCTGAGAAGGCTGCTGCGAGCTCTTCCCGACGGTGGGAGGGCACTGACCCTTCCCTCTGATCTGCCGCAGCCTGTTGCTGCGCTGACCCTTTCCTCTGATCTGCCGCAGCCTGTTACTGCTGCGATGTGGCCTGTCTCTACCCGGGTTATCTTAACCTGAATTTTTCGCCTTGGGGCAGTCTGGGGACATGACCACATCCTCCTGGGCTGGGGTTCTCTGCTAGACCTACGGGGAGTTGCTATGGGCGGGGGTTCCGTGACGGACGGACCGGGTTCCGAGACCTCCAACGGGACGACCTGGGGTTCCATCACAGTCGCCGGCTCCGCCTCCGCTGACTCCGCCTCCCTAACCCCGGGGCTGGCATTTCGTGGCTCCGCCCTGCTCGGCCCAGCAGGCGGCCCTTCACTCGTGATCTCTGCCTCCCCTGAGGACTGGACGTTCAAAGCGGGCGGCCACCCCTCTGGGAACCACATTGGTACTCTCTGTGCTCCTATAGCGGCTGGCCCTGCCTCCTCTAGCTCCTCCCTCCTGTCCTCGGGACCTGCAGCTTGTGTGTCCACCCCGTGTGGATCTCTACCTATTGGCCCCAATCCTCCCAGACCGTTCCTCAGGAACCACCCGTCATCATCACTATGCTCATCTGCACTATCCTCATCTGACCAGGGTACCCTGGGTTCTTCGTCATCTAACCCCCAACTCCAGAAAAACGCTGCATGATCGTCCGGGATGTCCCTTCCTCTGATGCAAGCTGCTATGCCTGCCTGTGTGCCTTGTGGTCCTACCTGGGGCTGTGCTTCCCCACTCGCAGGTCTGGCCCCTCCCTTAAGACAGGCCACCGCCCCTGCTTGTTTCTGTGAAATCTCACCTGCTGGAGGCTGCAGATTTCTATCCTGTTTTAAATACTCATACTCCCTGCTCCTGGCTACCCTGTAGGCTGTTTTTATCTCTCTAAGCTGCCCTTCTAGCCTGAGCACGTCTAACTTTCCCATTGATCGGGCGTTCTCCTCCCGCAGGGCCTGCTCTCTAAGCTGCCCTTCCAGCCTATCTATTTTCCCTATTAAGCGGGCGTTCTCCTCCCGCAAGGCCTGCTCTTTTAACCTGGCCTCCTCACCGCAGACCCCCTCCTGTGCGTGTCTTTTAAAAGGACACAGGTAGGCAGGCTGCGTGGGCTCTAGTCATTGGGTACTATTAGACGGTCCTGCGGCACCTACGGGGCCGGTTGCGACCGCCACCTGTCCACGCGCATTCAAAACCATCTTGCGCATGGCTCCTAACACTGCTTCGAGGTCGTCGGGAGAGGTGGGTGCCTTTGCTTCCTTAGGCGGGACAGGCGCCTGGGCTCGGACCGCGGGATTTTTATCCTTGGAATCCTTCCAAGGGTTCCTGCAGTGCTTGCGCCAGTGCCCTGTCTTCCCACACCCGTAACAGGCATTACTTGCCTGTGGGGCGCGATTACCCTCCTGATGCCACTCTCTCTGAGCCGGGGCTGCGGGTCGTACCTCATGTACTCTTCCCTTAAAGGGACGTGTCGTCATACCCCTTATGTTACGGTAACCTAACGTGAGTCGATTCAAGACCGACTCTTCCGTAAGGTTGAGGTCATTGGGATCGAACCAGGCTTTTGCCTGCTCTCTAACGGCTGGTAAACTGTTGGCTATTATGCACCTAAGCCAATGAATTAAAGCGGCGCCTTCCACATCTTCGCGCTCGGGCGCACCTAGACAGCTGCGCTCATATACTGGCCACAGCCTGTCGGCAAAAACCTTCGGGGGTTCTCCCTCCATCTGCACTGTCTGTCCCACTCTAGCAAACGGACCTCCGTCGTTCGCTCCCACTACTTCTAGGACCTCATTTTTCAATTCCTCATAACTTTTGTTTCCCCTCTTGCTCTCGCCTGAGAGACACTGAAGGACCGAGCTGTCTAACGAGAACAGCAGCATTTTTGCTGTCTCCCCATCATCGCAGCCGTTGATGGCTGCGGCTTGCTCAACCTCCCTGAAATGTACGGAAGGGTCGTCTATCTCGGTCAACTTCCTTACGTGGTTTATCATGGCTCTCAGCTGATGTGAACTGTGAGGCAACACCAGCTGTCCGAGGAGATCCCCCGGTTCTTCCCCACCGTTTCTGCTTGGGCCCCTTTTAATCCCCGTTACTGGATACAACGATCCCTTTTCTACTTCCTTTTCAACGGGCTCTTTTGTTTCTTCCGTTGCTTCCTCCCTAACCCAGGTTTCTGAATAGCTGGGTGGCGCGGAGGGCGCAGTGGCTACTACTTCTTCTGCTTTACTTGGTGGGGAATTTCTAAATCTCTCATTTACTAGCGGCTGGCGCGCCGACGGATTGATAAGGCACACCATGCCGTTCGCATTATTCACGGCCTTTTTGAGGCTCTCTATCTCTTTTTGGCAGGCGCTATGGTCGGCTCCCTGGAACTTATCCTCAAGGGCCAACTTATACGCCGACCTAACCCCCATTAAGCTCTCTTCCTGAGTTCTTATCTGGGCAGCTTGGCGGTTACATCTTTCCTTCATCCTACTCTCGTTCAATTTTGCTTCAGTGATCTGGCACTCGAGATACTCTACCCTTGTTTTAAGGTAACTGGAGACTTCCTGGCTTTCCTGGCGTAACTCATTTAAACTCTTAATGAGCACGTCCCCTCCAGAAACCTTCTCCTCCATTTCCTCCTCTAAATGCTTGATTCGAGCTGTTAGCGCTGTATTGGTCTGGTTTGAAATCTGAACCTGCCTTTTGTAGCACATAAGCCAGACTGCTTTCTCAACTGCCTTTTTATGCTCCTTACTATCAGTCCACCTTTCAGCTGCCTCTAGTGGGCTCTTATCCGCTAACAATTCGCTTATCCACTTTTTAGTTAGATTAACCTTTCCAAACACATAATCCGCTATCTTTTCCTGCATCACATTTCGTACAGTCATTCCAAAATCTAACACACTACCCTCTCGCTGCCAGTGTCCTGCCGCGGTCGCCATTTTCTGTAAGGGATTCTCTCCTGACCCTGCGTGTCTCGTAGCCTGTGAGATTCACGCGGCTCTGTGCAGCCTGTATGTCAGTGCGGGTCTAGGCCTGGTCTCCAGCCAGTCTGGGAACACTAGACACCCCTGTGAGTGGTTCGAATCACTCTCCCTTACGGTTCTAGACACTGGACTTAGATGCGAGAGCAGTAATGGAGATAAAACTCATGTAGACTTGGTTTGAACGGTACGAAATGGAAAATCTTTATTGCATGATACTTAAAATTATGAAATACATGTCATACGCACAGATTAATGACAGTACAATCTTACAAACGGTTATAATCACTCTTAGGGAAACG